>PVJD01015081.1:0-26438 GCA_004026545.1 Mormoops blainvillei | reverse complement strand
GGGAGTGTTATTTAAGTGCAGTCCCATGGCCTTTGCCCCTTTGAGACTGACTTTTTTCCCTGAGCATAATGTCCTTGAGACCCATCCACGTGGTTGCCCGCATCAACAGTTCACTCCTGTTGCTGAGCAGTTAGGTCCCTGGTATGGATGGGCCACAGCTGGGTTAGCCATGCACGCACTCAAGGACGCTTTAGCTGTTTGCAGTGTGGGGCTCTTATAAGTAAAGCTGCCACCAACAGTCATGTGCAGGCTTTTACAGGGACATAGGCCTTCATTTCTCCAGTGTACGTGTCCGGCTGGTTGGGACGCCAATGTTTCCCTGCCACGTGCAGGTTATGGGACTTGTTCAGCTTGTCGCTCCCAGCAGGGGCTCACTGTGCAGCCCGGTGGAGTTTCGTCCCCTATGCGTTCTGATTACCATTCATCCAGGGACAGGAAGGGGGCCCCACGTGGATCTTTGGAGGATTTTTTCTGCTTAGCTCTCTTCTTTCTGCTGTTCTTCCCCGCAAATTCCAGGCTCCCCTGTCTCCTAGTGTTCCAGTCTTAGTCTTTTCAACTCAGCAAGATTTCCGTCACTGTTGGGACTTCTCCTCCCTGTTCTGAGTTCCAGAAATGAACACCAGACAGAAAGCAGTGCGTCCGTAAAGCCCGCACTGTTTGCTTCCCTATTCTCAAGTAACTCTGCTGCTGGAGTCACAGTCCTTTTCTGCTGATTGTCCGGTGTCTGAAAAAAAAAGCTCTTTCATTTTTAGGTGTTTATGGTACAGACGTGGGGTGTTTCTCATGGGTGAGCTTCAGACAGAGACTGTAACAGAGCGAGCATGCCGGCCACCAGATAAGTCTCGGGGAAGAGCATTCCAGGAGCAGGAACAGTGGTCAAAGTCTCCGAGGTTGAACTGTGTGCGGCTTAGATGCCATTTTCCCCACTCCACAGTGAAGAGACTGAGGACCACAGAGGTCCCCCACTTAACAAGACCTCACAGGGAGCCAACGGCAGATTCAACCCACATTTGACATCGGTATCTGAGCTCCTTTCCCAGGGGCTCATGGCCTTCCCGGAAGGCCACTGCGTAGGTGAAAAGGAGATTTATGGACTCTGACTAACTGGCAGAACTCGTCATCCCAGGAGGTTTTAGGAGCTGAAAATATAAATGGCTTAAACACATGCTTATACACACTCAAGGATGGTAGGTTCGTAATGGCTTGTGGGCACCGAGGGGATTTCCAGTGGGCACCAGTTCATCCTGGTAATGGCTCCGTGTCAATGCATTTTCGTCTACAAGGCTTTCGGTGTGGTCTCCTGGGTCAGGGCCGCACGCCCCCTTGTTTGACACAGCCGGGCCCCATCTCTGACTCTAGGAGAGAAGGCCACAGGCGAGGCACGTATGTTAACAGCAGTCGCCATTGCTGGAAGCCCTGCATACGCCAGGGGCTTTACATCCACTCCCTTGCATCTGCACAGCCCTGTGCAATAGCCATTATGATACGGTTTTATTGAGCAAGAAAGGAGGACTCCGAGAAGGAGCTCACCAGGTCCACTCATTTTGCAAGTGGTGGAGCCTGGGTTTTATCTTTGCTTGTTCTGTTCCCGTTACACTTTTTTACAAATCCTCACCCAAGGGTATGTTTATTAATTTAGAGAGAGAACGAGAGACACTGATGTGAGAGACAAACTGAGTGACTAGTTGCCTCCTGTACGCTCTTCCACAACCTTCTGGTGCACAGAACGGCTCTTCAACTGAGCCGCCCGGCCCGACACTACCTGCTACGCTGTGCTCCAGTGCTCACTCCAGTGTTGGCTCACTTTGGGAGGGTAGGTTGTTTTTTTTTGGTCGCTTCATTAGATATGAGACTTTCTTTCTTTCTTTTTCTTATTTTCCCATGGTTTCTTTGAGAAGGTTAAGGAAGAAAAAATAGGCAGTGGAGTCAAGGAAAGTTGGAGAGACGCATTTTGTTCCCCTTTATTAAGAATATGGTTTTTGCTAATTTGCGGGGAGGGGCTGTGAGCTGCAGGGTTCAGGATCGTGACCTGGGAAGAGGTCAGAGCCAAGGCTGATGCCTGACAGGAGAATGATCGTTGTCGTTTCTCAGGCGTGTGGCGTGTGCGGGTCCTGAGGTCCAGGGAAAGAGAGACAGGGACAGGTCCCAGACAGCCAGAGAGCTGGGAGGACAGAAGGCACCAGTCCCCGGGCTGCTTCTGTCCCAGGAGAGAGGAGACAGGCTGTAAGGGGGACACTCAGCGTCTACAGATGGTGATGGGCTCCTTTGTTGTCATGGCACCCAAAGGCAGCTGCTGTGGTGTTCCATCATTAATAGACGAGATCCACATGAAAACAACATAAACCTGACATGTCATCAAAGGGGAAGGTGAGGTGTGTTCCAGGATGATGGGATCTTGGCACAGGTTTGCCGCCGAGTGGCTCTCTTCAGAGATGAGAACGTGCGGATGAGAGAAGACTCTGCTGTCGTCTGGCCAGTTGGCCAGAGGAGACTTAGCTCCCGACTCCTGTGCTGTAAACAAACTGATTTTGATTGTACTCTCTTCTTGACGTTGCTAATAAAAAAAAAAAAGAAAGAAAAAGAAAAAAGAAGTGGCTTACAATGAAATCAAAGGTAAAATAAGATAAAACCCAGTAAGAGAATAAAAGATCTGATGGAAGAAGGAACTAGACAAATACATGGAAAAAGTACATCTCTGTTTGGAAAGACTGTAGCATTTGGGCTCAAAACTCAGTTCTGAACTTCCCAACAACACTGGTCAAGAAGGAAGTGTTAAGGTTGACACAGCTCTAATGGGCTGGTGGACAGGAGGCTTGGACTCATCCGAATCACAGCCCTGCGCTGTGAGACCCACTCCACGGGGCACCAAACTCCCTGTGATTCTGTGGAAAGATTTACCTGCAAAGATAGTTCATGCAGCTAGTGACCTGAATACTGGCATAAAATGAAAATACAGTATCAAACTGTGCTATATTTTCATTTTATTGATGTAATGACATTAATAATTTGAATGCGATGAAAGACTTCCTAAGGACTTGTGTAGATTAGCGTGTGTCCGCACAGTGCACTATTGTATGACCACTGATTGGCACGTGACATCCAACAATTTTTAATGGCATGAAAATAGTCACAATACAATGTTAGGTTAAAAAAAAAAGTCAGAGTCAAAATTCTACGTTCATCACGATCTAACAAAAAAGACACAGAAATGTTACCATGGACAGCAAAGGGGACAGATGGAGCTAAACTTTGGTGGTGCCATCATGGACCAGGCTGGGCCCTTGCCGGAGACCCAACTGGACACCAAGGGGTAGACGTGTTGGCCATGCTTGTGTGACCTAGAGCAAGAAGGCCAGGCAGCGTGGGTTTCTGCGTCTCCATCCCAAAGAGGGCAAGAAGAGGACCACGCCTCCATCCCCAGCCACCGCTACGGCTGTCAAGCCCCATTTGTTTCTGAACTCAGGGATAACCCAACTTTTTTTGCTTTTGACTCAAGTGGGTTGAGTCTGAAGGTGGAACTTATCTCATAATCCATTTCTGTCCCTGACTCCCTTTGTTCTAACAATGCAGCTTCCCAGACAAATGAAATCATCTTAACAAAAACGTGTTCCGTTAATTTCTGATCACTTAACATGACTGTGTAGGCAGTTATACATGCTTGACTCCTACTCACGCAAGCGTTGCACACACCTGCCCCCGGAAACGCCACAGATCATCACATCGCTGCAGCTCTGGGCAAGACTTTTGTTCCTCCGACTTTGACCACTAAAAAGACGCAATGCTACGGGGCTTATTGCTGAGGCTTTAAAACAAGTTCTTGGCTCTCTGGATCACAAGCTCTCTAAGGTGTATATTCTATCCCCCCTCTTTAGCTGAAGTGCCAGGCATGCTCTGTGAAATTGGATATTTCTGTGGTTACCTTGAAGACTCAACAAAGCTCATACCTGCTGCCCGCTCAGTTGCTCAACTTAGGCATCCCACAGAGCTCCGACTGCCACAGCCGATGAGCTCTTCCCCAAACCCCCCTCTCTCCATGTATCCGGGACCTCAAGCCCAATCCTAAAAGTCATCCCGGACCTTGACCCTTCTCTCCCTCTTTTCCGCCTCCAGTCCATCAGCAAATCCTGCTGGCTCCACTTCCAAAGCAGACCCTAAATCCTGCCACTTCTCTGTGACACCACCCTCTCTCAAATAGACTGTGGCAACAGCCTCTGGACTCTTGTATTAGTTTGCTAAGGTGGCCATAACTTAAATGACAGGTAATCGATTTTCTTGCAATTCTGGAGGCAGGAAGTTTGAGACTGAGGTGTCAGCAGGTGTCCTTTCTCCTGAGGCCTCTCTCCTTGGCCACCTTCTCCCATGTTTGCACATCTCCTCCCCTGTGTCTGTGTCCTAATCTCTTTGTAAGGACACGCGAGCCCATCTTAATGACTTGCTTTAACTTAATTCCTGTGAAGACCCTGTTTCCATGTATAGTCACCTTCTGAGACCTGGGGGTTAGGACTTCAACATGTGAATTTTGGGAGGACCCAATTCAACCCATGCGCTGGTCTTCCTGCTTTCATTCTTGTCTCCTGAAGTCTGGTTTCCATGTATAAGCAGGGGGATGTAAACAGGGTGTACAGATCTTGCCGCTTCATCCTTAAAACCCTTTGCTGGCCTCCTATTGCACCAATATTTACCTTAAAGATTTCTACCTTGGCCTGAGGCCACCCTGCACCTCTGCAGCCTCACCTGTCATGACTCTTGTCTGTTCAGCCCCGCTGGCTTTTGTTCTATCCGCCAGTCATGCCCAGATCTTTCCCATCTCAGTGACTTTCCATCCACTCTCCTGGCAGTGAACCACGCCTCCTCCAGCTCTCCCCAGCTCTTCCCTGATCCTGGTTTCTTCGCATCTCACAGGTTCAGCCCCACAGCCACTTGGACCTTCCTGCCCAACCCGTGTCAGCTCCAGCATCCAGGCCTCCCTGCACCTCACTGTTTGATTTCTTTCACAGTATAATCAGTGCCCGAAATTTTTTGATCTTTAATTTTGTTTTAATTGTCTATGTCGCCCATGATAAGGTAAAGTCTGATAGAAATTCATAGCCCGACAAGTTATATTTATTTCATTAGTGAAGAAAACCTTCAAAATTTGAACACAGCACACTTTCATGCAGCTTTTCATCCGGCAACAAGTGGACCTCCCTTTACCTATGCTGTTCACAAATAACACCCCAGTTCACTCATTCGAGAAAGATTGGTCAGGTGCCTGTAGCAGAGTAGGAAGAGTAGGATTCAGAGGTGGCAGATGGAGAGTTAAGTCCTGACAGCAGCTCCTGCTTGGAGGAGGAACAGGACAGAGTCCTGAGAAGCAATTCTGAGGGGGCCTGGAAGGACGAGGAGCTGTTCAAAGGGGACAAGAAAGGCACTGGGCTTTGTTTAGTGGTCAAGTTTAATGGCACCCCTTTCCAGCCTGCAGCAGTTAGGCCTATCCTTCTTTCCACAAACATTCCCTTGAGTTTTTAGCCACATCTTCCCAACGTGGGTGTCAGATAGACCATTTCATCTATTGTAACTGAGCTTGGGGCCCCACCTTGGGATGTAATGAATTTCCTTAACCTTGTACTCAGAGTGCGGTATTGGGTGAGTTGAGGATTTATCTTTCTTCCTGGGGGCTGTGTTGCAGTCAAACCTGTTTTTTGTTAGGGTCATGTCATACCTTCACATACCGTTACCTAGGAAGGTGTGCTGATGGGTCAGACCTCCTGGAAGTCCAGCACGGCAGTCGGGGGGCGGTGTGGGGGTTCTGTGCCTTTTGCCCTCTGAACAGGACACTGTCATCTGATCAAATCAATTGAACCAACAGAATTTTCTGTACTGTGGATGAGTGTTTTTCTCCAAGAGACTTGCAGATACATTGAACATACTCGTTTCTCGCCTTGGATGTTATTTCTCCCTGGGAAACCCAGGCAAAAGAAACATCTAACTGCAGCTTAAAATTCAAGGCAGCCGACCAATAGCCCTATAACACATAGAAGACGGGATTCAACACCTTCCCAGGTCAGAACACAGCTGGAGCTGCATTTCGGTCACTCCCTCACTCCCTCCCACCCCCCCCAAAAAAACTGGCACAATTTTCTGTTCTGTGCTAGGTCTTGTGCCAGGACCTTGGGAGGTAAAGATGACTTAGACACACGCCCCTCTTGGGAGTCCAGGCAAACGGGGGACCAGTGCACGCAGACAGACGTTAGCTGTTGCTCTCGGGGCCAACAAGGAAGGATGAACAGGGGTCTGGGCGCCCAGAAGGAGGGACAGAATGAAACGTCTTGCACATACGTAGCAACTACAAACTCACACAGTGTGAGTCACAAACAAAACGCCTTTGCTTTGTTCTTTTCTTTCAGAAATTGTGAACAGAGAAGGCTTTGTGCTTACTTTTAAGTAAACCCTGTCAAAATACCAAATCAAGTTTTAAGGAACTCGGAGAGGGATTCACTGAGGCTGTGTCGATAAGGGAGGGAAGTGAGGCCTTTGAGTACGGAACCTGTACCACGGACCAGCACTGACAGGAAGTGCTTCATTTAACTCTCATGCCAACCCTGGGATACGTCACTGGGAAGGCATGTGAGGCCCCGGGGAGCTTGGGTGCTTTTCTTGAGATTCATGGGACAGAGCTGGGAGGCAAACCCAAGGCTTCCAGTCCGCAAAGCCCATCCACACCCCGTGTCCCCCATTTCAGGCAGGACTCGCTTGATTTAGGGAGAGATGTGGGACTTTCTATGAAGAAGGGCACTGTCATCTTTCCAGGGGGCAAGTCTGTGTCTCATGTGGCTGCTTGGGAGGTTGGCACAAAGGGTTTTGCCCTTGACCATAAGCCAGGGTAGTCTCTGGAGACTGAGGGGCAGAGGTGCAGAGAAAGGCGAATGCTTCTCCACGCTAGACTGGGACTCAGAGCACGTGTTTGTCGTCTCTTCAGTGTCTCTCCGAGGAGGCCAAGTAAGTAGACAGTTCAGGAGCCACTGAGTCATTGGGGATGTAGCCTCAGTCACCTTTTGGGGTGGTTAGGCATGAAGGCAGGGTGATGTCGGTAGGGTGTAGTATTATGAAGAGGGACCCAGGCACGCTCCCGTCCTGCCCAGCCAATCACCCGCCACCCCCTTTATACAGAAGAGAGGAACTGGAATTGAGTACCACTTGGTTAATGTCTGGGCAGAGATCTTCGTAGCTTTCTGGGAAAAGTCTCCCCAAACTACCTTTCCTTCCTCAAATCTAACTGACCCAGAGGTGTAAATGCCAAGGTACGGACGCTCTTGGAGGTGTGGCATCGGGGAGGCATCCAGGTGGCCCTGGACGTGGACTTGGGCTCTTGGGGCAGGAACTTCAGGTCATGATTTCAGATACCCAGAGAGTGGTCTCAAGGTGGGGAAGAGGAGGAGAGCGTGTGTGGGAAGGCGGGCGGAGAAGAGTTGTGGAGGGCCTCGCATTTGCAGGCCCCCCCAGCCTTAGGGTCCCTCTAGGTTGGGGTAACAGAATGCTACTTGGAATCGTACCAACTGATACGGTAGCCATTAGCCACTTGTGGCTATGTTGCTTTAATTCAAATTAAATAGCATTGAAATTCAGTTTTTCAGTAGCCACATTTTAAGAGCTCCATAACCACAGGGGGCTCATGACTTTCACACTGGACATCACACATTTGGGTCCTTTCCATCATCACAGAGAGTTCTAGACAACAGTGGTCCAGAGGCTCAGAGACAAGTGATTTGCCCAAGCTCATGTTGCTAGAGAGAGACCTGGGGCTGAAATTGTAAACTTCATTCAGCCTGATTCTGAATCCTCTGTTCACTTCCCTCCCTGAACCTTGAAAAAACTAACGTTACCTCTCCCAGCCTGTTCCGTAATTGGTGAAGCCAAAATAAAACCCTCAAAAGGCTGTGATGAGGATTAAATGAGATCATATCTATAAAGTGCACACAACAGAACCGATTGGTGTCGGTTCTCAGTCCATCTGGTTTCCTCTCCAGCCTTGGCAGCGGCTAGAAAGAGAAGCAGCGAAAGGATGAAGATACTCTCTACTTCCAATACTCAAAATAACAGAAAAATGACTTGAAAGTGGATGAAAAGATGCTCTCTGGTAAACATGTCAATGATTAGACACCTGCCTTGGAAAGACAGCTCATTTTGATGCAAAATATCAAGGATTAACTAATTACATTCCAGAGCTAGCATTTGGAAGATAAAAATCATTTCACATACAACAGGGACTTGAAAACGGAAGGTGTGGGGAGTGTTATTTATAACCGAGAGACAGGGAAGAATCCATTAAAGCTCCACACTTCATAGCTGGATCTGTTTTCTTATAAATGCTGCTTTCGAGATTAAAAAAACGTGCTTCTGAAAATGTGTTATCTTAGGGGGCAAAGTTAAGTGCCCTTGACTTTGAGGATGCTGGGATGAACCTTCACCCTCTTGCTCTGTGACTTTGACAGACCCCCTCTCCTCTCTGGGTTCACTGTCCCCTCTGGGAAGAAAGAGCTGGATAAAGGGGATTTAGGGGCCTTTCACCTCTGAGAGGCAGAATTCTGTAAATAACAGCCTTTAAAAACAGCTATTTTAACAATTACACGTACCCTGCTGTATCTTTCATACATTACCGATGCTTAAACATGTCTTAGAAATCTCTCAGGGGTAGGGGGACACGTTTGTGCCACTTGTTTGTAAAAGTGGGAGATGGGTTTTGTTTTCCCTTTATTATATTTCTGATGGAGAAATATTAAATGAGCCATACAATGGGATTTGCTGCTCTAGAATAAAAGAAAATGTATGGGCCCTTCATTGAGGGAAGTTTCCTAACACGCACAGCACTGAAGACATCCATTCATCTGCTGGTTCCAAAAGTATTTATTTCGCTCTGATGATGTGTCCCAGGCAGTGGTGCATTCTAGGCTGGGAAGACAGACCATCAGTGAGACAAGAAAGCTGTGATGTGCCAGGTGATGATAAGCACGCTAACAGAGCAGAAGTCAAAGGCAAGCAGGTAAAGCCCACTGTGGCTGGACAGGCTGGTGCCTTAGGTCAAAGGAGCAGGGGAGGCGTCTTTAAGGAAGTGACACTGAAGCAGACTCCTCCACGGAATGAGGAAGTGAGTCCGCTGAAGCTCTGCTGCATGAATGTTGCAGCCCGGAAGCAGCCAAAGCAACACCCTGGGATCGGAAGAGACCTCACGGGTTTGAAGAACAGAAAGGCTGACTGTGGCTTGAGCCAGGGCTAGAGCTGAGCAGACCGGAGCAGGGGCAGGAAGTGGGAGGAGGGGGGCGAGGCCAGAGGGGTGACCCAGACTAGACAGGTCAGCAAACTGTGGCCTGGGAGACAATCAGCCTGATGGCTGAATTTTTAAATAAAGTTTTATTGGCACACAGCCACACTCATTCCTTACAACACTCCCATCTACGGCTATTTTCACTCTGCAGTGGGAGGTAAGTAGTGTGACAGAGACTGTATAGTTTGCAAATCCTAAAATATTTACTGCAGGCCCTGCACGAGAACACTAACTGTCTTCAGCCTTAGGCTATTATTGGACTGGTGTATCTTTTACTGTCACCTTAATTTCAACCTTACTGCATCATAATAACAACTTATAAAACAGAATATCGCTGGATTTTCTTCTTATATATTTTGAGCATTTCTGTGTTTTAAATGACCTATATTTGAATCTGTTACTACCATTTTATGCTTTTTTGGTCTATCCTCCATTCTCTCTACTTATCTTTTTCTTGATTATTTCATTTTTTGGTAATGATACATCTTTTTTTCTCACTTTCGGTCTGTGGATTTATTTGCAAAAGAATGCACAAGTAAACTCGCCTTTGACCGGATAACGTCCTCGAGCAGAACTTTTATTTTCCACCAAGACAAAGCAAAATAATTGGTTTAATGGTTAAGATAAGCAGCAATATTTAACTTCCATTCTGAGAACTGGCCTTACTGTCACTGTGTGGAGAAGGTTCTTTGAGGTGCTGCAGGAAAGAATTCAGGGACACACACGCGGGAGGAATTCAAGCGACAGTAGCAACATTTATTAAAGCAAAAGTACACTCCGGGGGTGGGGGTGGGGCTGGGGGAGCAGGCAGGCTGGAGAGCAACTACCCGAGGTCTCTGTGCGACCTTCCGTATGTTCTCGTGGGCAGGGAAAGAGCAGGTTTATTTCGAACTCTCCACTTCTGTTCTCTGATCTCCTCTGGGCAGTGTCCTGCCATGTGGGCTCCAGCCCACAATTCTCCAGGTTCACCCGTGAAGGGGGAGGCTCAAATCCACAATCCAATTTATTACAATCAGGGTATCGTTGAGGTGAGGCCACTTCGAGGTGACTTGGATACAGGCCTGCGCCGGTCACAGGAATTCCCCTCTCCCTCTTTCTCTTCCTCAATCTCAGGGTGTCTGCGGGTTTCCCCAGGCCTCTTGGGCTAGCTGAGCCATGTCGGTTCCCCCCAACTGGGAGTGCCCGAAAAGGTTTTTATCTGCCCAATCAGGTGTCTCCTTGCCTTGGTTCCCCTTTTCCTTGGTCCTGTTTCCCTAGCTACCTACTCTAACATTATCATCCAAAGAATCTGCGGAAATCAAAAAATGCAAAACAATACAAAACCTGAGTAAGAATGTAGTAACCGAAAGTCTTATTGTCTACAAAGTGTCTGAAATTGTATCAGAAATTATAAACTCCACATTAAAAAAATTTTTTTTAATTGTGGTAAAATATATGAACATAAAATGTATCATCTTGACCACTGTTAAGTATGCAGTTCAGTGGTATTAAATGCATTCCTATTGTGCCGCCGTCACCATTATCCATCTCCAGAATTCTTTGCGCCTTGTAAGTCTACAGCTCTGTCCCCATTAATCAACAATCCCCCATCCCTCAGCCCCCCAGCCCGGCAACCACACTCTGCTTTCTGAGTATTGACAAATCTCACGTAAACAAGATGTATATGTTTTAATGGGTTGACTTTGGAGATACTTTTCTGTGGTCAAGTCATGTAATAAATTCCAGCAAAAATGTTTCCCTCTTTGAGCAAAATCTCTGCGGCTGTTGCTCGATGCGTTTTTCTGCACAGCTGCCGCCGCCGCGCGCCTGCACCCCTCACGGGCCTCTAGCCCACTCAGGATGCTCCCTTGCGTCAGGCTGTCTGTGGGCTTCCCTTTCCCAAAGCCGTCTCGGGGATTCTGGCCTCTTCTGCTCTGGACGGGCACCTTCTGTCCTCCTCCTGCCACCTCCTTCACACCCTCCTGGGGACCTCCTCCCATCCCTGCTGTCCCCTGCACCCCGTCGGCCTCAGATTTGCTTGCCACTTCCTTTTGCAACTGGGCACTCTTAAGTTGTCTCCTGGCATGGGTGCCAGGACTGCTGAGGCCTTGCGTTTCTGGAACTGCCCTTGGTCTGTAGTTACACCTGATTAGCAATTTGGTCAGCTCCAGAATTCTCGGCCAGAGCTCTTTGCTCTTGGCAATTTCGTAGGCTTCACCATCGTTTTCCAGCTTGCAGTGGAAAAATCCAAAGTGATTCTACTACCTGATCTTGTGGATGTGATGGTTTCCTTGCTGAATGAAAGCTTAAGAGAAATCTTTCTCCCTCGATGTTCTGAAATTTCGCAATTATGTGCCTTGGTGTTGGTCTGTTTTTAGCTACTGGGCCGGGCTCTGGGCGGGTTCTCTCAGCACGGACTCTCCTGTCCACCTGGGGAGGTTTTCCTAAATTATTTTGATGAAGAATTATTTGATGAAGATTCTACCCTCTCTCTCTTTGTCAGCTTCCTATTATTTGAACATTGGGCTTCCTGGCCCCTCTCTCTTTAAAATTTTTTCACTTCTTTGTACTGTTTCTGAGATTTCCTCAACTCTATCTTCAACCCTTCTATTGAGTTTTAAATTTCTACTTTTTCCAAGGTTTGTTTGTTCCATTTCTTTTTATAGTGTCAATTTCCATATCTTTTCATGTGTTTCTGGGAATATTAATGATCGCAGAAGCGTAGAGATCTTCCTTGGCAAGGCATTGAGACACTTGGCAAACAAAATACCTGATGTAGGGGGTGGGGGATGGGGAGAGCCACAGAGTGGGGGGGCTTTTGGGAGGGAGAAGGAGGAAAGAGAGAGGAGAGAAGACGGTGTTGTTGGGAACAAGGGGTTTCGGAGACAGTGCTGGTTAAAGGGGCTCTTAAGGAAATCTTGCTTGGTTTTAAGCTATTTGATTTCCCCTTGTGGGCTCTTTACTTTTCAAGGTTTTTGTGGATGTACTTGCTCTTTTTTTTTTTGGATGTTACCTGGTGCCAGGGCTGCCTTTAGGGCAACCCATTTATTTTTAATCCTCACCTGAGGATATGTTTATTGATTTTAGAGAGGGAGGAAAAGGAGAGAGAGAAACATTGATGTGAGAAACATCAACCAGTTACCTCCCGTACATGCCCAGACCAGGGATTGAACCTGAAGCCTAGGTATGTGGTCTGACTGGGAATCGAACCTGCAACCGTTTGGTGCAGGGGACGATGCTCCAGCCAACTGAGCCACCCATCCGGGGTCCATTTTTATTTGTATTACATGGGATTCCCTGGGGGAATCTGATTTTACCTGGGACCTCGATTGGGAAATTACTCTTCTCCATGCAGGGGGTGGAGTACAGCCACCCTCGTCCAGCTCAGAGCAGTTGTCCAAAGTGGACAGAGAACTGCAGACAAGCAGGGCAGCCATTCTGAGACCTTCGCTGAACAGCGCGTGCGTTTTCCAGAGGGCCTGGAAGTAAGCAGAGCTCCCTCGGAAGGGGCTGAAGGTGGAGGTCCCTGAGGGAATTCTGGGCGTGGACAATAGCAGGGGAAACGGAGGGGCATCAGGAGGAAGAAACGTCTCCGAATAGATGCGTCCTGTGCTGGCAGGGCTTCGCAGCAAACCCGGAAATCCAGTACGAGAGCCTGATACGCACTGACCACGAGCGGACCCGAAGAGTCTCCTGTCCCGCCTACCTCCCAGGCTTCACCATCTGCTCCTTGGGAGTGACACCAGGGCTCCGCCGTGGCGGGTTAGTGCTTACCATTTCTTTCTTAAAAGCCTGGCACAGACAGCTGGCTGCTGGTCAAGAGGAAGCCGGGAATTCTGGACCCAGGACCACTCACCTGCTGACCTTGGGCACGTGCTTGTCGTGCTTCCACTCAGTTCAGGGAGCAAGCACGATGCTTCTCACTGACTGGTGTCCTCATGAAGTCTCCCACGCCAAAACAGCGTGTCCAGGGGTTCCCCCACCTTTTTTTTTTTTGACTCTGCATAGAGTATTTTTTTGACTCTGCATAGAGTATTTTTTTTTTGACTCTGCATAGAGTATTTGCATAGAAAAAGGATAGGAAGCTGCAACATAAAATGGGCACAGTGTTACATGGACCGGTGAGGCTATACATGGTTTGAAAATTTCCTTTCGGCATGTCTGTGTTGTTTCTAAATGTTTGACTATATAGACGATTATTTTGTACTAAGGTACAAGGTTAACATTTCCATTAGAATGGCTGGGGTCACACTGGCAGACACTGGGCACCTCACAAGCAACCTGCCACTTATCCGTCAAAGCTGGGACTCTCCCGAGGCCCTTTCTGCACAGGGGAAGCCCGGGCCGTGGAGTCCCATGCCTCAACTCAAGCAGCTAGTGAGGGGCAAGATTGGGGTCTTTGTGGCACCAAAGCTCGCGTTTTTTAAATTTTTGTTTGTTTTATTTTCGTCCTTCTGAAAGGTTTCCGAGGAGGCACTTGCCATGAAAGATGGTATATGCAGAGTGTCCTCTCCCAGGGATGCTGTGTCTTCCAAAATGACAACGTTACATGAAACCCATCTGCACAAGGCAGTGTGGACAGAATTTGCATGTGTGAATGATCCCTGTAGGTTGGACAAGTTAGAAAGCATGTATTTTATTTTATTTTAATTTTCCTTATGCCATTTGAAGGTGGTAGATGTTTTAGTCCTAGAACAGGAGATGCAATTTTGAAAAACCAGTGTTTCCTTGGCATGTCAGCAAGACGCAAAATCCCTAGCATTTTAAAACAAAAATCCAAGAGACATACTGTTCCGGCAGCCCTTGGAGCTAGAGCTGGAATCTCACACTTTGAAACATGAGCAAGGAAAATGCTATTCAGGCCTTGGGTCTCTGACGAGATTGTTTTTCTGTGTCCTACGGCCTTTGATGGGCGTGCGTTGCTGTCACGGCTCCCCAGGTCCTGAAAGGTTGCCCTTCCCCCCATCTGCTGTGGAATTGCCACAGTGTCCTCATTCCTGTCTGGGCTGCCATCCCTTCTGAGCCTCGCGTACAGGCCTTAGAAAAATGAAGCTGCCTTCTTCAGAATCATTTCTTTAGACCCCCTAAATGATTACTCTGGGGGGTTATTTGGACCTTTCTGACCAGGTCATGTTTCAACCAAGAAAGGATTACACATGAACTTAGGAAAAATAGTTCTGTTCAACTGTTAGGAGGCATGAGGAGTTGTGTGACATCTCCCCACTGTCATTGTCCTCATCGCTTCGCATCTGTCCCTTTTGTCAACCCACTGTCTCCATGTCCCAGAGTGAGTTTTCTAAGAAACAAACCCCCGTGAGATCAGCTCTGTGTTTTCCATCGGCCGGTGGCTCCCAGTCTTCCCCAGATGAAGTCCGGCTTGGTTCCAGCCTCTTTGCCAGCCCCACCTGTAGCAAACGCCCCTCCCACCCACCTGTAGTCCTTCATCGAGAGCTGCTTGATTTCCCCTCTGTGTACTGGGCACCCCAAAACTCTTTGTTCCTGGTGTCTAGGATGCTGGCCTGACCCTGTCCACCCAGAAAACCCTCCAGGATTCCATTAAATTGAGCTCAAATGCAACTACCTCTAGGAAGCTTTTCCTCCTACTCCTCCCCTCCCTCCCTCCGCTTCTCCATCGCACCTCTTCCTCCTCCTGGCCTCTGCACCTTGCCCGGTTCCCTGTCCGTCCCTCTGGTGTGGCACTTGGCACGCTTCTGTGGCTGGGATGGAGTTGCAGTTAACAGGACGGGCTTTGAAGTCAGAGGGGCCTGGTTTGGGATTCCAGGTGCTCCACCCATCGGCTGTGTGAGTTTGGGTAGATTCTTGCCCCCTCTTGGAGTTAGTTTCCTACCTACGAATTGGGGCATTGTGATGATCAAATTAAGCTCATGCGCGTGAAGTTCGCACATGGCACCCGGAATATAGACCCTCTCCGTGGGTAGCTGCCATTCTTCTTCCTATTCCCAGTGGCCCCCGTGTTTGCGATCACGAGATCCATAGGGTAAAACTGTGTCTAGTTCATTTCTGTAACGTAAATACTCAGCACAAAGCCTGGCCCAGCCAACTTCCCGGATCGCTGCACGCGAAGCCCCGGGGAGGGTCGCGGTCTTTGTTGAATAGTGGAAAAGCGGTGGTCCGATCACAACGGGAATGAGCACAGGTACCGAGCACCACAGGAGCCACCACAGCGTGGCCCCAGGTCCTGGCGGGAGCCCGGGTCCAATCTGCCATGCCGACACCACTTCCCTACTCTTCTGCGGGCTCCTCCGCGGGTTTTACGCCTGGAAGAGTGGAGAATAACACTCACGTTTCAGCCCAAGTTCACATTTTACTTTCAAATGTTCCTCGATTCCTCCAGTTCCTAAAAGTGGTCATTATTCTCCCAGGCTTGCCTTATACTTAGGAACTGGGCAGGAGCCAAAAACAGGCAGGAAAAGTAAAATGAATTTTCCTGGTGGAACCAAAGGTTTCTGTGAACGGGGTGGTTTGGGGGCTTTTGGAGGGAACCTCTTGGAGCCACAGAGCCTGGGCACAGCCTTGGCCAGCTGCAAGGCCCTGGGCCAGCCACCTGGGGACCCCCCGAGCCTCGTTCTGTGGGGTGCGTGTGGAAGTGTGTCGCTCTGGCCTCCCCAGGGCCCAGAGACCTGTTGGGCACAGAGTCGGTACTCGATCAGTGAGCTGTTATTAATGGTGATGTTTGATAGGGTTTGAGGAAGCTCAGTTCACCTTGTGGCTGCTCAGGTGAAATGGCGGACCCAGCTGGTAGCAACTCATTTGGCAGGGGGCGTGGAGTCTGTTTGCAGACAGGCCCTAAGGGAGGAAGGTACCGGGGTGGCCAGAGCGGTCGCCCATGGACTAAAGTCTTAATCATTGGAAGAAAGTGAGGCTCTTAAGCTGACCGTGCAGCAAGGTTATCTGCTACTCCTCGTGCGCTGTGCCAGCCGCCTGGAAGCGTGTCTGGACTGAGCAGGAGATGTGTGCACTTTCATGGGACAGGGGGAGAGGGCCCTCGCAGTGGGCCGTCTACCCCCTCGGGGTCCAGGCAGCCCCAGGTGGGGCCCCTTTCTCATCCGACGCGGAGACAGCCATTCTTCCACGCCACTTTGCCCTGCACTTCTGTGACCCTTCAGTCAGAGTGAGTTTGGGGCGTCTCTAGTCAGTGGAGGGCATCCCTGCCCCAAGAGCAGCGAGGCCCCAGAGGAGCTGCCGGGACAGAGCCTGCGTCTAGCTGGGGCCGCAGGCGCCGCCTGGACCAGCGGCGTTGCCCACCAATCCTGCGGCAGTCGCCCTGGCTGCAGCTTTCCCAGAGGGGCCGCAGGGAGGGACATGGCACCAAGAGGCAAGCAGGGAGATGTGACAGCCCCGGAGGGTCTCCAGAGGGACCCAGCCCGCAGCCTTTACAGCTGAGATGTACAGACAAACCAGGGCGGACCACAGGGCTGGAGGTGGGGGCACCTCTGTGCCCAGGACAGACACATGGGACAGATCGGTGCCGGGGCAGACGTGAACCTAAGACCTGAGAGGACATTTCTGTGGTGCACACCTGAGGGAAGAGCAGAGAGACTGCAGGGTTGGCAGGAACAGAGCTGGAGCACGAACACACAGGGGGTCCTCTGAGACCTGACCTCCTTGGGGTGGCGACCTGGCGAGGGGCTGGTTGTCAGGTGTCAGCCCTGGTGACGATGAGCCAGGGCAACCGGAGTCACTGCTGTTCCCGTTGACCTCAGTTGACACTCACAGGCGAGCAGGGCTGAAGGAGATTTGGGTGCCTGCAGGCGCAGGGATTGCTGGCAGTCATACAAACAAGAGGGGACCTACCCACACAGCGTCCAGGGTGCCCTCTTGCATTTAGAGGTGATGACTCTCAGAATAAGAACTTCATATTCAAAAACGTCTTTCACTTCCCTCATTATTAATTATAATTTGTTCTCTCCCTGTTGTCATGCTCTGCAAACTGTGAGATGATGAGATTAGATTGCAATTTGCATATATTAGACTTGAAATAAAACTTCCCTCCATCGTGCGGGCCTTTCTCGTGGGCTTAGCACTAGGAGGTTGCCGCCTCCCGACCCGACCTCCTGACCCAGCTGAGTGGGGGAGCAGGGAGTGGAGGGGTGGAAAGAGGCAGAGCCAAGGTCACTTACGCTGGTTTTGGAAGTTTAATGTTCAAGAGGGCTGGCGTTACGTGGAAGGAGGGACAAGGCTTCTGGACAGAAGAGTCAACACAGGCAAGGCGTGGAGACTTGCAGAGCACCCAGTGTGCGCGTGTGCACGGGCAGGGGTCCCCCACCCCAGCACAGTGCGCCTCGCTGGCCTATCGCAATGCTCTACATAACCTTTGGCTGACCTAGGACCCCTTCACTTTGCTGCTGCAAGCTCCAGGCACCCCGACGCCCCACCTCCCACACCTGCCTGCTCCTTTTCTTACCTCCACTCTAAACTCAGCCTACAAGCATCTTAGCTGGGGGCTAGGGGAGACAATTTGGTTGTCTGGGGAAGTTAGTTCTGGGGATCAGGGCCGTGGGAGAGGCAGGGCTGTCCTGAATCAGTCTCAGGACAGGGGGAGGCAGAGACTGGACACCAGCCCTGGCTCACCTGTACTCACTGACCTATGGGTCAGGTCGGTTGCAAAGTGGGGTGAGCAATGGCCACTTCCAGGCCCTCTGGAGGTGACGGACATCCCCCACCCTCCGTCAGCGGCCCTTGATGGAAAATCCAGCCGGATAAGGATGTACCAGAAGGACAATCACAACAGTAATTCCTTGATTTGTTGATTTGAGAAAGTCTTGCTATGAAGAGAATGTCTGCTGAACTGGAGTGTGCATGATGGAGCCGTGTACTTCCTGACACAAGCCGGGAAGGCATGAACTGTCCCCAGCCTCAGGTTGTCCCATGGTGGTTGGTCTGGGGTTTGCTGCTGTCTCTGGTTATAAACCCAGAACCTCAGCTCCCTCGAATTGTTCCACCTCCCTTGCAAAGAGTCAGTCTTTTGGGTGGGGTGAGCACAGTACCTGCCCTGCAGGATCGCTGTAACTAACTAACCCATGCAGGTTAGCAGAGGGAGAAGTGCCTGATACACAGGACTAACTGTTCAGTTGCTGCTATTATTATTATTATTTTTCCCCGAAGTTTCCTAAAGGAAACTGTTCACACTTTTCCCAGCTTCCTCACCATGCCTCTGAACGCTTTTTCTAAAACACACATGTCATCCCATAATCAACTAATTCCCTTGTGCCCCAAAGTCCCCAGGAGAAAGTCCAGTGAAAATCATATGTATTCTTGCCTGGACACACGCGGTGTACCAAACCCTTTATCCACACACCCGACTTTAGTCTGTCCTCACAGCAACCCTGGGAGGTAGATGATATGGCTAATTCCACGTTATTGATGGGGAGATAGAGCTGATGAGGTTAAACCAAGCTCCCAGGCACAATGTGGGGGGCCCTTACAGACCGGCTCCCTGCTTGTCCCTCCCTCCCAAGAGTGCCCACGCCCACGGTCCTTCCCAGCACCCCTGAACCCGCCGTGCTCTTTCAGTCTCAGGTTTTTGCACGCGCTGTTCTCTGTCTGAAACGCCCGCTCCCTTGTCTTTGTCTGGAACACGCAGGGAGTGTCAGAGTGCTGAAACCTCAGCCTCAGCACTACCGTCGGAATGCCCTCCTCCCCAACAGGGTTATTACTTCCTCCTGGGCCGGCTCTGCCGGCCCCGCGCTCGTTACGCCGTGTTCTAGAGGCGCGTGTCCTGGTCTGAGAGGGGCAGGATCCTATCCTGTGTCCCTGGCACCAAGCCTGACGACAGGCACCTACAGGCATGAAAAGGTGAAAGGAATAAATGAATGAGCTGATCCTCTCAAGGTGTGAACAGGGGACACAGGCAGTGCGTATGGTGACACGGTCCTCATGCAGCACCGAAAATACAAGACGGGGCTGACTACTCGCCTACCATGGCGAGAGGACAGTAGGTCGGCCGGGCGCCTCTTGGAGCAGAAGCCGGGCGCGTGCTGGGCTTTGGGAAGCACAGGGCGCGCAGGAAATGGCGGCCTGTGAGCAGCCCCCATGGGCTGACGTTGTTTATAGAAGCGTAGCTACTTCAGTTTGTGGATGGTTGGCTGCCCTCAAAGACCTTGTTTTCTGGCATGAGTCTGCCCCCGTTTGGCTGACTTTCAGAAGCAAGGGGCTGACACTGACTGAGTGCAAAAGCAGGTTGACCAAGGCCATTTGTCATTGACTAGTTGAGCAAATTTAAAATCTGCTCCTATGGTTACCCGTTGCCATGGCTACAGAAAACACTTCTCTTTTTCTAAGTTCATGGGACCTCTTTCTTCTCCTCAGGGAGCAAGTATTTGCTGTCCAGTATATGATATCAGTAATTTTATTTAATGTAAATAAATTTGATTTCTCAAATTCAAAACGGTAAACAGAAACAAACTCCATTATGATCACAAAATCAAATTTCCATATCGCCCTTTATGTATTCGATGTTTCCAAGAAGCTTAATTCTAATGTTTTCCCAAGTTAATAACTTCTTAGAATCAACCTCCAAGTGTTATTTATAGCTTTAAAAATTGTTTGATGCTGTTGGTGGATCACAAACAGAAACAGAGGACCTGGATTCTTTAATTTCCAGGAAATACTCGTGGTACACTGCTGCTGCTTCCCACCCCCACCACCCCCATAAATGAGTTGCCTATGAGAAAGCCTCTTGGAATTTCATACAAAATATGACTTCTGCTAGAAATAATTATTTTATTCTGAGTGAGCCTGCTTCTGCCCCATGGTCTGGAAAATTTTTTAAAAGAGGAGAGAAGCCCCATGGGATTTTGTAAAATCCCCCCGGGGTATCTACTATGTGCAAGGGCTTTGCTTCTAAGTAGCATTTGCAGAAAATTTAGTAGCAGGTCTGAGAATTCCCTTTTAAGGAGAAAATTAGATTGGCTTTGTGAGAGACGTTTTTGCTAAGCTCACTGTGGGATGGAAATAAGCTTGGACTACATTCACTTGAAAAGAGATAAGAAAGCTGGGAGGGGATGGAGAAGAGGGGCTGATCAGTTACACGTCTTGCTGGTGACAAAGAAGATTTGCTTTTCGAACAATTCACTTCTCAAACCGCTTTCCAGAACGAATTAAGCTCCAGCACCGAGGTTCCACTGTCACCGCAACAATGCAGGCCTGGAAAGGCGGCTGGAGTTCTTTCCAAGTGCTGCAAGTGCAAAACTGGCAGGGCCCACACCTCTGCTGGCACACGGAGGGAACTCTAAGGCGCCGCTCAGCGCTGCACGTTCCCAGGGCGTCTGATTGCTGGCGGTGGGAAGCACGCAGACAACCTCCAAGCCCTGGGCCAGGCTCCCAGATGCGGGTCCCATTTTACCTTCCCCACAGCCTCATGCGAGGGAACCCTTTTCTTTCTCTCTGGACTACATTGCCCACAGGAGGTGGAGAGTGGAGAGCCAAGATGGTAGCCCCGGAGGGTCTGGCCCCGGGGCTGGCATTTCCGCCATCTTGGCTGCTGCAGGTGGGCAGGTGGGCCCTCCTGAAGGAGCCTGCCGAGACTCCACTCCAGACGCCCCCAGCCCTGCACACCAGCAAAGGTCGTGGAGCTTCCCGTCACCTTGGATGGGCTAATGCAAAGGACGCCGGCAGAAGAGGCATGAAAGCTCTGAGTCCTCCGTCTCCCTCCTGGCCATCACCAGTCTGCGGAGGCTGCTGGCACTGAGTCACAGAGACACGGCCTGTCCCAGCTTTTCTCCCAGATCCCGAATTACCGCTCAGAGCAACACGCCTGCCCGAGGCTGGGAACAGTCCCATCTTGTCTTAATGTCTGTGTCCTTGTGACCACACATACCAAGTGCCACTTTGTTTGGACTTCTTTTTTAAAGACAATTTGATGTAACTTGCTTTTATTCTTCTTCTGTGTAAAAGAAAGGAAAGGAAGGAAGGAAGGAAGAAAAAGAAAGAAAGAGAAACCACAATCATTGAGTTTTCCTGAGATATTTATCTTGAATGACTCTTTCTACTGAGACCCCCAACCGGCCATCTGCCTGCCCAGGCACCTGTCCACCTACCAGGTGCTCCTGTGCACCTGTACTCTGTGCCAGCCCAGGGCGGACGTCAGAGAGGGCAAGGGAAACATCCTGTGTCCTGTGGGGCTCACAGCCTGTGGTCCAGGGTGTCTGGACTCAGAAGCAGACAGCTGAAGAGGGGCCGCATGGACAGGCTGGCATGTGACTGTAGGACCCCCTGCCCAGCCGGGCTGGGAAGGAGAAGAGAGTGCGGTGGCTCGGAGGCAAGACAGGGTCACAGGAGAGTGGGTTTGGCTGGGTGATTCAGCACATTTGGGGATTAGAAAGGAAGGGGTTCAGGCAAGAGAGTGGCTGGAGAGACAGAAGGAAGGAGTGGAGGGGGTTCAGGAGGAGTGACGGGGGAAAGAGGGGACTATGTCTTCATGCCTTCATGGAGGAAAGTACGGGCTCAAAGGGGCAAAAAGAATTTGATTTTGTTGTCAGCGAAGCGAGGCTCTAGAACCCAGAAGAGGGGGCCTCGGGTTTGACCGCCAGAATCCCTGCTGGTCCACGGAGCTAAGGTGACAAGTTGTTTTCGGGCGGGGACAGCATTCTCACTCCGTGTACTCCCACCTGTTGCTAGGCCTCCCTGACTACCCCTCCCTGGGTACCACACTATCTTTTCTTTTCAAGTGCTCAGCGATTTAAATCCTTCTTAACATTCATCCTCTGTGCAGACTGATCCAGGATATATAATCCCAACAGCACGACATCCCTCACAAATGATGTCTCTGTTGATGGCCCAGGCAGGGCACCTGCAGAGGATGAGGAGAGATGGCAGACAATATACACCAGCGCTGGGTAGAGGCAGAGGCACCGCTGTGCCATCACGTCATTCTGAAAAAGGGCAGGAAAGGAAAGGTTACCTCCTTGGGCTCTCCGTTGTCCCTCAGGGGAACAAAGATGTGATTCGTAGTTTTCAGGTCAAAGGCAATGTGATGTTTTTCTTTTTAATTTTTAGTTATTGAGTTTAGTGAGAGAGAGAGGAAGGGAGAAACATCAGTTTGTTGCCCCACTTATTACGTGTATTCTTTGCTTGATTCTCATATGTGCTCTGACTGGGGATTGAACCCACAACCTTGGTGTATCAAGACAGTGCTCCAACCAACTGAGCCACCCAGCCATAATCTGAAGGGGGCACGTAGTTCTATGAGCGAGATGTTCTATCTAACACATTTATTCAGCACACTGTAGGTTCAAGGCAGAATGATCACGATTACTCAGTTGTCCTTTGGGAGCTCAGGGACCACTGGAGGGATAGGTGATGACAGTGGGACAATATTCTGCCTCCCGCTTCATTCCCCTCCACTTCTTTGTACCCATTTCACGTCTGCCACTATTCGGGGAGAACACATTGTGCACTCAGGAAAGGAGTATTTATAGCCAAGAAAAATTGTTGCTAGAAGATTCCAAAACAGGCTCTTGGAACCCATAAAATAAACTAAGGCTTATAATAGCAAGAGTCTGGCATTTTGAGGCAGAAAATGCCTGTTTTTAGTTTAAAAATTTCATTTCATAAATCAGAAGTCACTGTGCTGGTTGATTTAATGGACACAGGTGACTTGGGACACACTGGTAGGTTAGGTGAGGTGAGAAGCACCAGAGGAGAGGAGAGAATGAGGCATAGGTGACTGTTTCTAAGAGGGTCTCCAGGCGGACCTCCTCACCTGAGCCCCAGGATGGGAATAACAGAAGTTCAGATCTGTGTGTGCAGGGGCCAAGCTCGGAGGGGACCCATGGCTCGTGTCATGTCTGAAACCCGGCTGAGAAACAGCCTTGCGAAGATTGAGAGCTAGCCTGGAGACGGAGGAGCGGTGACAGTGGCAGGGCGAGTGTGGGCGGATCAGGAGCATCATCGTTGCCATGAGGTCAGGGCAAGGGAGGTGCGGAGGGACTGGTGTGGCTCCGCCCCTGGGAAAGGAGACGGGAACCCCGTCTGGACTTGGTCCTAGGTGAGGTGGATGCCCAAAGAGGCTGAGCGTCTGGACCCAAAGGGAGTCCAGATGCCTCTGCTTCGGGGGTGGGGTGGGGCTCCGTGATGGGAAGTGGCCATGACAAAATGGGCTAACTGAGCTCTGACCACCTGTGCCCTCATCCCCTTTGCTCGACCTTCCCTATTCGTGGAGTTATCAGCTACCCACCACGGCTCAGATCACGCTCAGACACAGGGCACTGCAGACACTGGGAGGGGCACAGCAGCGCACTGGGTTTTGTGAGTTGTTTGTCTCATCAGCGGAGCTCTACCAGTGGGGAGAGAGCCAGAAATCCCAGTCTGTGGTAGAATGTAACATCCTCGAAGGGCCTTCCAGGAAGGTGTTGTACTCTCATTTTTTACAGAAGGGAAACTTGAGGCAACAGGGAGGTGCAGTAAATGCTGAAATCCTAACCCTTCAGCCCAGAAATGTTTTTCTGCTGCCTAGGTCCACATGCTCTCCCACCTCTTGGACATGGCCCCCATCCATTTATCCAGTAGTTTCCCAAACTCAATATTCCCAAAGCTGAACTCATCACCTCTGTCCTCCAAACCTATTCCCTCTCTCAGTTGATGACCCATCCATCTGTTCATCCATCCATCCATCCACCCACCCATCCACCCTCCCATCCCACCCATCCATCCTCCATTCGTTCAGTCAATCAAATCAGAAACTTGAGTGAAGACCAGGAGCGTAGCGATGGATCCGACCTTGAGTCTAAACCTTGCTCTGCCGCTAGGTGCCTTCTCTCGGTCCTCCACGCACCTACCTTGGCTTCAGTTTCTTCATCTGTCAAATGAAGGTTATGATACTGAATCAGACCTCCGGCCCTGGATAATAGCACTCCCGTTGCATTACGTTTCTCCTAGCATAGAAAAAAGTGTGTGCATATTACACAGCACGGTGTTTGACACTTAAACATTTACTGAACGGTTATTATTTTCTTTAATTGTATTAATGTTAATGAGAGCTGTATCTGTGCCTCCACATGAATGCCGAAACACTCTGCACATGTAGATTTTACATATATGCATGCATGCGTCTTCACAAACTAACCCGTGTAAATGTGCACACACACAGATGTGCGCGTGTGTATAATAGTTGCGCAGACGGGTTAACTAAAAGGGATCAGCAAAGGAATATGTCGCCGTCTCCCCGGGGGAGTCCTCGCAGGTGTGCATTTGTGTAAGAGAATCTTGGCTGTTATTTAGACGGTGAGATACACAGTTCCGGGTTTTCCACATGAATGCGGGGCTTATGAACTTAACAGTAACAGTAACTACTGACTCTGCGACGTTTAGTATATGGTGGCACTGTGGTACGTGCCCTGTGCACATCAGTCATCTAGTCTCTGCAGCGACATTGAAGGAGGAGATTTGGAGTCTCTGCATTTCAGGTGAGGAGAGTGGCATGTAGAGAGGGTGAGCCCCGGCTCTCACTCCCACTGTCCCTCCTCACATCCCGAGAACCAATTGTTATTTACAGACACCTCTGCCTTCAGGGTCCTTTTCAATCAGTAGCTGTTGGTGGTTTTCCAACTCTGTGTCCCCAAGGTCATAGCAGCCTCGCGTCTGTTTCTGATCAGGGCCAGCTGTTGCTAAGTGATGGATTTTCCAGGTCTGTGGTTTGGCCCTTGAGGTTAGACTTCTCATCCAAAATGGCATTTGAATAGCACTTTGCTTCCCAAAGGACCCCAAGGCCACTTAGCAGGCTGGCCTGTGTGGGGGGCTGCCCCGCGGGCCTGGTCGCTGTCTGGCAGCTTGGTTGAGGCCCCTGCTCTTGGAGCCCCAGAGAAAGCCTAGCTGGGCAGTGCTGCCCCCTGTACCCCAGGGTTACAGCTGGGGAGAGAGGAGGAGTTCGCAAATGAACCAAGCTGGATCTGTTTCCAAGATCTAACTATAAAATATATACATGTTTGCAAACAACCGGGCTCTCCACATGAAATGAGATAGCTCCTCTCAGCAGAGAAGTCGTTTAAAGAGCATTTCTAGCCCCAGAGCCTACAAAGTTGCCCTCCAAGGTGTGCGGGCCCGTTAATTTTTTCATTTAATAAATCCACCCGGCGCCAAAAGTGCTGTCGTGAAGCGCTTCCACGAACGGTCCCGCCGACTCCTCACCGCAGCCCTGCGGCAGCCCCTCGTCTCCACTTTACAGAGGGGGAGGTGCGCTCAGAAGGGCGCCTTCGCTGGCTTAGGGCCGTGGAGACAGAGAGCAGTGGGGCTGGAGCAGAAACCCGTGCCCCACCTCCACGCTCGGGGTTGCAGGCTCTCTGCTAGCCAGCTGTCGGCACCGGCGTGATGGGGGGGACAGAGTGGGTAGGGGGTGTCTTGGTGGCTGGGAGCCAAGGGAAGATTTGGGAAGGTCATGTCCAATGGGGACTTGCGAATGTCCAAAGGTAGTATAAAGCACAACATGTTTCTGCCCCAGGACACCCGAAGTCTTGAGTTAAAAATCACAGTAAAAATACCAATGTGTTTGGTGTGGTGGGGTTTTGGGGGGAAGCTCTTGTTGCAGCTGAGCTGGTGGTGGGGGTGGGGGTGGGGGCAGTGAGCCAGCCTTTGAGGATGAGGGAGTCGGCTTATACCTGGGTGACAGGAACGGTGCCGCACAGGGGTGGAAAGGACACCACCAGTCCCTTTGGGGCATCTACCCTGCAGTTAAGTCTCATTAACACGTGCCTGGCATGTGGTCTGTTCCCTCCCAGAAGCTTCCCTAACTCGGTTAGACTCGGTGGCAAGGCCGTGACATCTCAGATTTGAATTCCATTTAAGTTTTGGCAAGGGGAGCGTAAAACACACACACACACAAACACACACACACAGAGGACAGAGTAGCCCTTCAATTCCTGCAGCGTCGAAGCACTTTACAAAGATCTCTAAAGAGACTCTGGGGGTTTTTGCATGTTCTCTTACAAAATAGCATTTTTGTCAGAAGTAAGCGAAACAGCAGTACATGAATTAAAATCCTTTTGAAACCCAGGTGTGTTTTAAGATCAAGGATAGGAAATTGCTTCCCCAAAAGTCAATATAGCCAAACAAACCACAGTGACTTTTTCTTTTCTTTTTTTCTTTTTTGAGGGCATTTCTATAGAAGTCAAAGTATCCATCAGAAAAGTTTTTTGTTTTTTGT
>PVJD01015080.1:0-26394 GCA_004026545.1 Mormoops blainvillei | reverse complement strand
TTACTTATTTGTCTTCTTTTTATTGTAATTATTTTGTATTCTTTCTTATGATTTATCTGGTGGGTAATGATGACTGATAATTTAACCTATTTTGCCCACACCTGTATTCCATTTATTTTCTTAGTGGAGACCCTGGGGGAATACAGTTAACATCTTAATTTATAACAATCTAGTATGGATTAATGCCAACATAATTTCAGCAGTATACAAACACTTTGCTTTTACATAGCTCAAGTCCTCTCCACTCTTGTGCACTATTGTTTTCTTTTAATTACATCCTTATATGTTATGTGCTTATCAACATAGATGGAAAACTACCGCTTTATGCAAATGTGTTTTAAATCAGGTGCAGGGGAAAAGTCACAAACAAAAAATACATTTATACTTTCTTTTATATTTACTTATGTACCTACCCTTTGAGTGCTCTTTATTTCTTCATGTTGATTCCAGTTACTGTCTTGTGTGTTTTTATTTCAGCCTGAAGGACTTCCGTGGGTATTTCTTAAGAGGCAGTTCTATTAGCTACGCATTCTCTCAGTTTTTGTTTACCTAGGAATTTCTTAATTCATTTGAGAATGATATTTTTGCTGGATATAGAATTCTTTTCTGACAGTGTTTTTCTCTTAGAACTGTAAATATCTTTGCCCACTGACTTCTCACCTCTGTAATTTCTAATGAGAAGCCAGCTCTTAATCGTATTAGAATGTGTTGTATATGATAAATTATTTCTCTCTTAGTGCTTTCAAAAGTCTTTCTTTGTGTTTTGGCTTGAACAATTTGACTATAATATATCCTGGTGTAGATCTCGTTTTTAAAAAATTTAATCTTTATTGTATTTTTTTCCATTACCATTTCGTCCCCTTATACCCCTGCCCCCCAGCAACCACCACACTGTTGTCCCTGTCCATGAGTCCTTTTTCCTTTTTGCTCAATCCCTCCCCCCTCTCCCCAACTAGCTGTCATCTACTCTCCATCTATGAGTCCGTCCCCATTTTCCTCGTTAGCTCAGTTTGTTCATTAGATTCCACATATGAGTGAAATCATATGGTACTGGTCTTTCTCTGACTGATTATTTCACTTAGCATAATGTCCTCCAGGTCCATCCATACTGTTGCAAAGGGTAAAATTTTCTTCTTTTTTACAGCTGAGCAGTATTCTATTGTGTAAATATCCCACAGTTGTTTCATTCATTCATATATTGATGGCTACTCGGGCTGCTCCCAAATCTTATAGATCTCTTTTAAGTTTCTCCTGCTTGGACTTTGTTGAGCTTTTATATTATATGTCTTTACGACCTTCCTCAGCTTTGGAAAGTGTTTGGCCTTTATTTCTTCAAGTATTTTTCTACCCTTATTGTCTCTCCTTTCCTGAATCCCATTATGTGATATTTGTACACATCTCCGAGACTGTCCATTTTCTTTATTTTTCATTCCGTTTCTCAGACAAGATAATCTCTATTAACCTATCGAGTTACTGATTTTCTTCTTTTTAAAATTTAAATATCCTATTTAGCTCCTTCAGTGAATTTTTCATTTCAGTTATGGTACTTTTCAACACAAGAATTTCTTTCTTTCTTTTTTTATTTTGAGAGCGTGTTTGTTAAAGCTGGGGACAGTGAAACAAGAAGAACTTAAGACGAGGAAACGATGGGAGAAAAGCTAGGTGGGGCTGCTTTGGCCACCTAGAAATGTTGAGGGCAAGAAATGAGCCAAAGTGGGGCTGCTTTGGTCCAGTGAAAAGTCAGAGAAAAGGGAGCCTTGGAGACAGGTTCAGGGGGTTAGCCCAGGACGAGCTGCCACTGCCCATTGCTCCCCTGCAATGGGAGTCTCTTGCAAGTCTCGAGGGGGCCCTTAGAGTTTAGGAGATGCACACCTGACAGGAAAGAAAGTTTCCCTTAGACGTGGTTTCCTTTCGTTCCTTGAATATACTGAAATAGCTTTTTTTAATTCTTTGTCTAAATAACTCCAATGTCTGGGCCGCCTTGAGAACAGTTTCTATTGGCTAAGACCTCCTTTCCTATGACTGTTAGATTCAAGGGAGGCTAACTACTTTTAGGCTAATGCTGACCTTAAATAGACAGCAAAAGAGCTCTGTTTGGGAACAAACAAAAATCGTAATTCTGGACATGCAGTCGAATGGCAAACCATGAACAAGTTCAGAAAATGAGGAAGAATAAGGTTCTTTTATAGAGGAAAGGGTAAGTTCAGAGGTGCTGTAGGAAACAAAGAATTCATTGGAGGAAACTGGGTGTTCAAAGTATACTGGCTTTTCATTGGCTGAGTTGTAACAGTCTTTCATTGGCTGAGAGGTTGGAACAGCAAGGAGCAGTTCCTCCTTCTTCCTGCTCAGAGTTACAGAGTAGAAGACATCTTTCTTTGGAATGTGGAAATTATTTCTCTTTCTGTTCTGAGTGATAGGGGATGAGTGCTTCTCCTGTAGACCCTCCCGACTCCAATCTAAAGAAGGTTTCTGTTTATTAATCTTCATGTCACTAAGTGTTCTCTACTTGTTGAATAACTCTTCCCTCTGTTCCAAGTGTGACCAGCTTCTCTTTGTCTCCCCTTGCTTGTTGGATCCCAGGTCTTTGTTCTGAGCATGGGAACTCACTCCTAGGTCATCAAGGCCACGTCTGGTTGCATTTAACAACACTTAGGTCCCCAGTAAGTACACCTACCTCCAGGACTTCCCTGCTGTTTCCACTGCTCGTTAGATCCCAGGAATGTAGTGTAAGTGCTGGATAGTTAGCTTTTTTGATTTTAATATTAGTGCCTGACATTAACTTTTGATTGCTCAGACATCCATTTCAATGGCTGGGATGTTAATTTGAAAGGCATCATTTTGAATAAACATATTGACAATTACATAGTTGGTTAAAGAGCCAGGCTGTACCAACCATGAAGTTCCCCTTGTAGAAAGCACTTCTTACAGAAAGGGGGAGGGAGGGAGAAATGGAGGGAGAGAAACATCAATATGTGAGAGAAACATCCATTGCTTGCCTCTTGCACCCAGCTGGGGAGCTGGCCAGCAACCCAGGCATGTGCCCTGACTGGGAATCGAACCTGTGACCTTTTGGTTTGCAGGCTGGTGCACAATCCACTGAGCCACACTAGCCAGGGCTGTTCTTCTGTTTTAAATTCACCAATAAAGAGTGAACCCATGAAACCCTAGGTACCCCACCATAAGCCCCAATAAAGACAGAGCCTCGGGTCTACACTTTCTCTCTCCCTCCCTCCCTCCCTCCATCTGTGACCTTGCAGTGTGCCTCCAGGCATGCAGGGTAGCCCCCTCTGCTTGAAGGAATCCAGACCTCAGATTATAAGAACTATTGCCAAGGCATCAAAGCCTGTCTCTTCTCCTCACTGGAACCCATTTCCATGAATAGGACAACAATTTCAAGGGTACCAAGCTATCTCCTTTGCTTGCCATGCCTCAGATCTCTGGTCTAAGCATGGTAACTAGTCTCAGGGTACCAAGGCCTGTGTCCTCCGCCCTTTGGATTCCAGGTCTGCATGCTTCCATTGGAGGTTCCAGGCAAGAAGGCTTCATGTATTCTGCTCTGTGGTTCCTAGGTCTCTAGAATCTGGGAGTTAGCAAGAACGCCATTCAGGTTTCCTCTCTGCTGGTAGGATCTCAGTTTCTGATTATGGGAATGTATCCTGGCACTGAGGAATAGCCCCTCTGTCTTTTGGACTCCTAGCAGAAATCCTGGGTGTTTGCCACTAGCCTCGGGGCTCTGCTGATTGTTCAAACTCACGAGCCAAGGTTCCAAGTAGGGGAACTTAATTTAAGGACATCAAGATCTGTCTCCTATGTCTGTTGAATCCAAAGTCTTTATGCTCAGGGCTCTAAGAGCGTGTCGCCGCTGCTTGTTCAATAACGAGTATCAGGTTCAACGTGGTCTGCGACCTGCAGGCGCAAAGCCCGTGTCTTCTCTCTTGGTCGGATCTCAGGTCCCCGTTCTGTTGTTTGTCTGAATCCAGTTCTCCAGGTGCAGATTATCAGGGTCTCACATGTCTAGGTTCCAGGTAGGGTCAAAGCTCTTCCTCCTCTGCTTGTTGCATCCCCAGTCTCTAAGTTCTGGGAATGAGCCTCTATTCCCTGGGCAACAAGGCCACATTGCATGTCCTTGATAGACCCTGGGCATCTAGGTTCTGAGTGTAAGCAACTACTTTTGTGTCAGAAAGGCCTTCTGACTTGGCCCTGGCAGGGTAGCTCAGTTGATTAGAGAGTCATCCCGGTATGCCAGCATTGCCAGGGCACATACAAGAATCAACCAATGAGCCCTGGCTGGTGTGGCTCAGTGGACTGAACGCCAGCGAACCAAAGGGTCACTGGCTCGATTCACCAATCAGGGCACATGCCTGGGTTGCAGGCCCAGGTCCCCAGTAGGGGGCGCGAGAGAGGCATCCACAGATTGATGTTTCTCTCCTCTTTCTCCCTGCCTTCCTCTCTGTCTAAAAATAAAAAGAAATAAAATCTTTAAAAAAAAAGTGTTACCTTTAAAGAAATTTTAAAAAAACAAGAAAAGCTTTCTGACTCTGTCATCACTTTAACTCTCAGTTTCTACTTGCCTTTGACCCCACAGATATTTTAGAGGTTTTAAAATTTGGCTATATTTAGACGGCAACACCATTTCTAATAGGTCTCTGTGTTTTTAAGTGTAAGGATTTTCTTCTCAGAGCACTTATTCCATCATATTTCCAGAAATGAAATTTTGCTAGTTCACTAAGATAAATATTACGCTCCATTTTTTTTTTTTTTTTTGGTTCTGAAGTCTTATTTATTTTTTGGAACACAATTTAACCTGTATGTGTTTAGAAAATCAGAAAATACAGATAAGCATATCTAAGAAAATAATATCATTTCCTACTGAAATCTCTTAGAATACACATTTCCAGATCTTTTTCTATGCATATACACATATGCACACTAGACTTCGGTAAAGAAATCATAAACAGACATGTTACAAGTGCCTACCCAACTCATGTATCGTATTTGGCAATACATTGAACCCACAGTTTGCCCTGAAGTACTGGGTCAAAGTCTGTGTTTTGCACCACATGACTCTCTTCCTGGATCTGGCAATCGACCCAAGGATGGACACGTGCCTGAAGAAAGAGGAACACTCCATGGCCTGGGAGTAGCCAAGGAGATTTATTCTCTTGGGCATTTGGAGTTGTGGTGTGAAGTCACACAGAGGATGGTGGGTCTTTGAGTCACAAACGGGTGAAAGCCCGCCAAATTTCTGAGGAAAGATCATTCCAAGCAGAGGGTATATAGCAAGTACAAAGGCCCTGCGACAGAAACATATATGGCGTGTTGGAAAAGTAGCAAGATGATGTGTGCTTGGAGCGAAGTGAGTGAAGAGGAAAGTGGAAGGAAGCGAGGATAGAGAAGCAGCCAGGAGTAGACCAGGCAAGGCTCTAGGCATGGTAGTGACCTTGTATTTTATCTAAAGTACGATGAGAAGCTATTAGAAGGTTTTGTTCAAGGAGACAGATAATGTGAAGCATATTTGAAAAACATATTGGTTGCTAGGGGCACAAAAGTGGAAGCAGGGGCCAGGGCGGGGGAGCAGTTAGGAGGCTCTTGCATAGGTCCCGCTGGGAGAGGAAGGTGTTTTACATCACATGATTGTGTAGGTGATAGGACCTAACTTGACAAAAAAGGGAAGTCAAATCTCCTAAAGGGGTTGAAGATTGTTGGCATAGTTACTCCAGGAAATGAACTAAAAAAATAGGATGTGATGATCAAGGAGTCAGAGGCTCACAGTTGTAACCTCCAAGGTGATTTGGTTAACGGAACTGATTGTGGTGGTAAGTGGCTCGCTCAGTGGAGCAGGAAGCAGGATGGTTAAGACCATGAGGAACTGAGAGGTAAGGAACGAGTGAGTGACCAGGGATCGACCCCACAACCTTGGTGTATCAGGACAGTGTTCTAACCAACTTAGCTACTAGGCCAGGGTTTGAATGAATTTTTATACGTGGTTTAAAGTAGGGATCTAGCTTCATTCTTTTGCATGTGAATATCCAGTTTTCAGCACCATATATTGAAAAAATTATCCTTTCACCATTGAATGGTCTTGGCACCCTTTTAAAAAATCCATTGACTAGATATGTATGTGTGTTCTGTGTTCTATTCTATTGGTCATATGTTCATCCTTTAAAAAAAATCTTTAACTAAGAATATGTTTATTGATTTTTTAGAGAGAGAGAAAGGGAGAGAGGGAGGGGGAAGAGAGACAGAGGGGGAGATATCGAACCTGCCACGTATGTATGTGCCCTCACCAGGAATCGAACCTGCAAACTTCTGGTATACTGGACAACGTTCCAACGAACTGAGCCGCCCCGCAAGGGCTATGTTCATCCTTATGAAAGCACCACACTGTTTTGTTTACTGTAGTTTTGTAGTGAGTTTTGATATTAGGAAGTGTGAGTGTTTTTTGTTCTTTTTCGAGATTGTTTTGGCTTGTGTCTGGGTTTTCACAGATGTCCTAGTTTGCTGAGACTTTTTGTAATAAAGTTTTGTCAAAAACATTTCCTGCATCTATTGAGATGACCTCATGGTGAATCTCACTTAGCTTTGAACGTTAAACCAATCTTCAGTACTTGGGATACACACCACTTAGTTATGACATATTAATCTTTCCATATATTTTTGGAATCTACTTGCAAAAACTTGACTAAGAATTTCTGCATCAGTGTTTATGAGGAAAACTGATTTAACTTTCTTTTAATGTCCTTTTCTGGGTAATGCTGGCCTTATGAATGCCAATGCTCATTCCTCTTCAATTTTCTGGAAGAGTTTGTGTAGAATTGGTTTTGCTTCTTATTATTTTCCAATTTCTTAACATGGAAGCTTTGCTTGATTTTAGGTTGTTCTCTTTTAAGATAAGTAGTTAATGCATAAACTTCATTTTAACCATTGCTTTAGTTGAATCCCACAAATTTTGGTGTTAACATTTTAATTTTTGCTCGATTCAAAATAGTTCCATTTTCCCTCGAGATTTCTTCTTTCACCCATGTAGAAGTATATTCATTAATTTTCAGTGTTTGGAGGTTGTCCTGTTACTTTTTACTGATTTGTAATGTAATTCCATCGTAATCAGAGAACACACTCCTGTTATATATTTCTTCTCCTTTTTTATTGTATGGCTACCATTTAGTGAACATATACTGTGATGTTATATATCTCTTAAAGTTTGTTTTATCGCCACAGGTTCAGTGGTACTAAAAGTTCTGATTTCCTTCTCCGATTGCCCTGCTCCCAGATGCTCCAAGTTTTCTGCCCAGGATTTTGGTTGCATTCACCGGGACAGACAGGACGAAGGTCTTGAAGACTCGACCCAGCTCACGCGCAGGTTCCGCATTTCAGCGGGTCCTGGGTGTCTACCGAGTCGTGTGGCCCTCGAGCACCTCAGGCTCCTCGAGGTAAGTACCACTGTTCAAGGATAGCTTTTCCGCAGGGGTGGGCGAAATCCGGAATCTGTGTAAGTGCGTGCGTGCGTGCGTCTGTACGGAAGTCCCGCCTCCCTGCGCCTGCGATTGGTCCTGACCGCAAGCGTTGCGCTCCACCGAGGAAAATAAGCAGGATTGAAGGAAGCAAGGGGATCGGGAGGAGGGGCGAAGGGGATCCTTTTCTCCATTGGCTGGGTCAGAGGAGGAGCCTCGCTGCGATTGGCTGGGAAGGGGGGGCGGTAGTCCTGCGTGGGCACACCTCTCCGGCCGCGAGAGGAGCCGGGATCGCTGGCGCGGGCGGAGCCAGCGGCGGCTCAGAGGCAGTGTCCGCACGCCGCCGGAGCGAGGCGGCCGGGCCTCTGCGATTCAGGTCCTGGTCTCCCGGGGGCGGTGAGGGCGGCTGCCGGCCGGGGCAGCCCGGGGCTGGGCCTGGGGGCTGGGCCGAGCCGGGGAGCGGAGGGCGTGGGCGCGGCCTCCGGACCTGGGCCTGCGCGGACCGTTCTCGGCGCGCGGCTCGCGGCTGTCTTTCCAGGTCTAAGTGATTATTGTTTTGGATTTTTCTGCATCTGTGAGTTTTGATTAATATGCTTCACGCTCCATCGTCTGGTCTGGGGTAAAGCGGCAGATGCACGGTGCTGTCATTTGTCGTTGAAATGGGGGTTTCTTGTTTGTTTGTGTGGTTCCCTCTCGGGTTTAAGGGAAGGGGGTGACATTGTGGTCCGGTCTCCTGTGACCGACCATTCTCCTCAAGGTCTCGCGGACGTAGCCCAGGAGCCGGGCGGACCCCGAGTGTGGCTCTCACCTGGCTGGAAAGAGGCTTCCCCCCTCTTCCTCCCGTCTCTCCATCTTTCTTTCCGTCTCTCCTCCCCTCGCTTGCCGCCCGCAACTCTCCTCCTTCCTGTGTGTTCTCTCTGCCGCATCACACCTGGCGGGAGGGTCTTTGTAAAATTGTGACAAACCTCAGTCTCCAGCATTTTTGTTTTACTTGCAGGTCTGACAGCGGGAGGAAGCTGGAGGAAAGATGCCCTCCGAGTCTTTCTGTTTGGCGGCCCAGGCCCGACTGGACTCCAAATGGTTGAAAACAGACATACAGGTGGGGTTTTGACCAGCCTTTTTCTTGGTGTGTTTTCGCCTCCATATTTAGAATTCTGGCCAAGGTTTCCTTTAGGGTGTGAAAGCTGATGCAGATCGGATCTTGCCGTGTTAGGGGAGCTAGTTTATTTTCTATAACTTAGAACGTACCGTTTATTGTGTCGGTTTTTATGGCTGTTTTTACAGAGCGTGTGGCTACATTTTAATTACAGTTATTTGTAAGTCCAAGAAACTTGAGAGCTAGCTGTGCCGAATTTTTTGTGAATCTTAAGAGGTCGATATCAGCCCTAACTATATCTCTGTAACTATATCGATAGTGTTTAAGATGGCCCATTAATTATGTGGTGGAGAACTGACATGCAGCAATTTATTATGTTCTGAAGAGACTTGTTTTATGGTGTCCCGTGCTTGTGCTTCTGGAGGGAGAAGAGTCGAGTTGAGCTGTTGGCTTTGTCGTTGTGACTGGTGTTATTTAGAGCAGTGCTGAGATTTTAGCATCTAAAACGTGGAAACACCACACAACACGATAGACAGATGACGTGCTATAGAATTGTGCACTTGAAACCCATATAATCCGATTAACCTAGGTCACCCTCGTAAATTTAATGAGAAAAGAACATGTGGAAACAGCTGTTGGCCTTACAGTTTCTAATGTTTTGATTTAATAATATAATTGCAAGCTGGTCTACAAATCGTGGAATAAACAATAGTAATTTTTCTGTGGACTGTTCTTCACCCAGAGTTGTTTTTGTTTTGCAACTGGTTGAGGAAAAACTACTTTTGTAACTCCATATTACCAGCACAAAGAAGTGCCTGAAATACTTTACAGTATGTGTTTTTTTCTCTTCCCTGAGGTTAAACATTTTAAGTATTTAAGTAACCTGCCTTTTCAGATACAGTCTCACGTACTGCGTGATGGTTTATCAAGAGCCACAGATACTTGTAGTGAAGGGAAATTGCCCCCTTTCTGTTTATTTTTTCCAGGTGTCGAGTCTTGGCAGATAATGAGAGCCAAGCGTTAGAACCATGTTGTGGGTAACGAGATTATTATTAGCGGCGTAATGTTAGATTTAAAAAGCACAAAGAATTGGGTTGAGAATTGGCGTAGTAGTAACTCTTTCAGTTATTGTCTTTTATTTAGCACTTCCTGCCCGTTTCTTTGTCATGTTATTTTTAAGCAGGGCGAGGGAGGTGAGAGAGAATTTCTTATTTCTGAAATCTTGTGATTCAGGCAAACCGATTTGAGGAATTGTTTTTATATTACTGTTTATGTATCGTGGGAAAATTTTGGAAGTGGAGAACTTTACCTGATGACGTTCTTTTTTTTTTTTTTTCTCCCTTAGTAATCATAATCAAATAACTGCCAAACAGGAGTTTTAGGAACTTGATCCAAAACCAGTTTAAAGCTGGGCTGAGTACCTGCGATAAGTCTCGCAAATATACGTAAAAAAGAAATATTATTTAGACCTTCAGGGTGCTTGTCATTTTACTTTTGACTCATTCCGTGCGATTCTCAGGTGTTTTGAATGATATTCAGAAATCTTCCAAACTGCTCTTAGGGGTAAGCGAAGAGCCCGAGGGTTTGGATTGTGCACCAGAGGAAAACTGTGTTGTGGGAATCGAAGCTGTTTAATATCGTGAAAAGAGGTGATTCCTGGTTTTATATAATTCCCCCAGCTTTGCTCCTTGAAGGAGCAAAAAAAGTGTGAGCAGTGGATGTAGTTTTACCCTAAGGAATCACGTAGACATAGTTTCGCTCTTCGGAGTCCTTCTTCTTGATGCATACTGAGGATGCAAGCCATATACCGACAGTTTTCACCCTAATGTCTCAGCCTCCTGCAGTGGGGTGTGTCCCATTTCTTAGGGAGGGTTTTGTGTTAGGAATAGAATTGACACCCAGTTGATGACGATTCTGTGGAGTAGAAACATGTTATCTTAACCATAGGATTTAAGCAAACCTGTTTGTTGTGACTGTTTCTTTTTGAAATGCCCCAGAAGTTTTTCGTGACTTTGGAAAATAAAAGTTTATGGAGACTGTGAAAACTTTTAATATGTATGCGTTGTTAGGAACACAGGTACCAGTTCTAGACTTTCCTGATGGGACATGTTTAGATGTGTCAGGCCTCCCGCCTTGCCACCAGCGGCCTCTAACGGGGTACCTGTTCGCTGGCAGGCTCTGTCTGGTTTTTTACACGCATGCCCTTTTATTCTTTCAACTCTGTTTTCTGATTGTTGCGTGGAGGCCCGTGAATCGTCACGTTTTCCTTTCCAGCTCTTGAAGAGGTAGTAAAATATGGAGGACGAGGTGTTAGCTCCATTCCCCACCATTACTGTCTGTATGTTTACAGTAGAAATCCTGTCTCTTGTGGTTGGTAGGTTTTCCAGGGAACCAAAAAGTCAGTTAAGCAGCGGAACTAGTATAAAAAATAGGACATGAAACCTTAAAAGCTTTTTAGTCTTAAAACATCCATGCGTATTTATTTACCAGTCTTGATGGAGGGCTAAGGGTCCAAGAATGGCATTATCCTGTTCTTTCTTGCATAAGCTGTACTCAGATGAATTTCCTACAGTTTCTATTTTGGGCTCCTTTGAAGTAGAGCATGAAATTAGATATGTGAGAAGCAGTTTCTAAAAACTTTTTATTTTGAAACAATAATAGACTCACAGGAAGTTGTGTAGAAAGTACAGGGACTGCGGCAGACTCTCCGGCCGGACTCCCCCGGCGGATACACCTTAGGGAACACCGTGCGCGACTGAAAACCGGGCCGTGGATGTGGGTACAGCTGGACTCAGCTCTGTGCCATTTCATCCTCAGTAACCGCCACCACAGCGAAGAGCCAGGCTGTACCTTCCCCACAGAGATCGCCCCCCTGCTATACTCTCCCCCACCACCACCATCCCTCACCCCTGGCAGCCGCTAGTCTGTTCCCTATCTCTGTAATCTTGTCATTTCGAGAATGTCATATGGTATGTGACCTTTGGAGATTGGCCTTGTTTGCTCAGCAAAATACCCTTGAGGTCCATCGAAATTGTTGAGTATATCAGTAATTAAACTTGGACCATTTATTTGCCTCTTCTTCTAATCATCAGTTTGAAATGATGAAGCATAAACATTAGCTTTTAAGATTAAGCTTAAAATTATTAAATGTACATAAATATATAGTCCCTTTATGCTTGAAAATGTCAGTAGATTAAAAAATGTAAGCATGAACAACTTGGTAAATTCAGTTTTCAGCTTTTACCGTTCATAGATGAAATGTAGAAATAAAGGAATTTGTAAATTCAGGTAGCTTAATTTGTGTTCATAGTGACTTATGATTACTTTCATGTGTTTTTTATTCATGTTTTGGTTATATCTTAATATTTTGGATCACCCTTGTCAGGGCTTTATACATTTTGTTAGTCCTTTTTTTTTTTTTTTTTAAAGAACTAGCTTTTAGCTTTGGTTCACGGAAAAGACCAATAGTTTTAAGGGAAAGAAAATGAGTTTATTGTTCGATTTCGACAGCCAGGCTTTATGCGGAAGAAAATTGAGTTAACGTATTTCAGGCACCCCAGCAAAGAAAATGGGAACCTACAATGTTCTAGCAAAACTGACTTTCCAGGTAAAAAGGACACAGGCTCACCGTGAGTGAGAGCTCGGGAGGTGGCTTCCCTGGGCCCTTCCTGCGGCACTGAGCCCACAGAGGCCTTGCAGTGTCTGACCGACGGTACACGAGGACTGGTGGTGGGCATTACATCTGCAGTTCTGTGTAGACAGTGGCGTAAGTGGTTTTAAAAGGGAGAGAGTGTAGCGTGTAAAAGCCACACTGGTCTGCAGCGTCTGTTAATTTTGCGCGTCGAAGTTTTCCCCTGAGATGTATTGTTTATCCCGAGACGGGCCATGTTTATGTATTTCATTTCACTTGTCATTCTGTTCATTTTCTCTTGTATTTGTGACCTTGTGAATCACATCTGTAGTTGAGCTTTCAGTGTTCTTATCTGCTACGCCCGTCATCTCGGTCATTGCCGGATTTATTTCTGTTGATTGATTCTATCATTTCTGTTGATTGATTGCTGTGGTTAGGGGCGTGTTTGCATGCCTGGCACTTTTAAATTGAATGCTAGACGTTATAAATATCATGTTCTGCTGTGCTGGATTTTGTTTTATTTCTTTAAAGAACCTTAGTTTTGTCTGGCATGCGTGTAAATTACTTGATCAAGTTGACCTTTTTCAAGCTGGATCATCACGGCTGTTTGGGCTGATCTAGCACAGCGGTTATTAGCCTTGGACCAGTGTATCCGCCCTAGGACGGCCGCATCCTTAGGCCGCTGTGTTGGGAGGTCTTTCCATTCTGGTTGGTGGAAATGCCAGGTTTTCCCAGACTGAGAATCACGGGGATTCTGCCTCCTCCTTTCTGACGCTCCTGGCCCCAGCCTTGGGGGTTTTTCTCATCCCTTGCCCTGATCGGTCCCTTCTGCCCATCTCCAGGGACCCCCTTCTCTCTGCAGCTCCCTCCTCTCCTGTGTTCTGGTTGGTTCGACCTACTTAGAGCTGATCTGTCTCCTGGACTCAGCAAGACCCCTTCCCCGTGCTGCAGCCTGGAAGACGCTCCTGGGCAGTGAGCTCGCGCGGTTGCAGACCTTCCTGCATGTGTTGCCCTGCTCAGGGGTCACGGCTCTGGGCTGCCGGTTGTCCTGGCTTTGAAAACAGCTGTTGGCTATGTTCTGTCTGGTGTTCTCCTCAGGAAGTTAGTCTTTCATAGCTGGAAGCACAGACTTTACTAATCCACTTTTACGCTCATGCATCGGATTCTTCAGTTTTAGATGTTTTGAGGGTTTAAATGTTCCATGCTTTGGTCTAAAAATGAATTTTATTGAGATATATGTGGTCAAATGTGTCTCTTTTAAATGTAACCTAAAGTACTTTGGCAGTGTAACTGCCACATTGTGTACTTTTCAGTAGTTTTCAGTTCTCTGCTGAAGTTTCAATCTGACCTTTCAGCTGCCTGCACACATCAGCCCTTGCACAGCCTCTAGGGTCTTTCAGCTGCGTCCCCTCCCTCTGGCTTGACGGCCCAGCGGTGCACTGCCCTTCCACTTTGAGTCTCGGATGTCACGTCACACAGCAGGGCATGGGTTATGGCTTCCCAGCTGCCTACCACGGAACGCATGACACAGCCTGGAAGGTGGGGGGGCGGCAAGAGCTGGCTCCCCGTGGGGTGAACAGTCACCATTTGGCACGGAGAGATAAAGGAACTGGGTATTATAATTCCCGCCCTTTTGCTTCCTTCCGTGGACCACTGTGGTTTCTTCTTGCAAACCCTGTGGGAGAGCCCCACACGCTCAGCGAATGGGTCCGCTGGGCACCTGCTACACCCGCGACTCACTGTGGCGTGGGGGCCAGCGCGGTGTCACAGAGTCAGCAGGCTCTTTCTGGAAAGGAGCAGGTAGTAAATATTCCTGTGGGCCACATGTTCCGTGTAACAGCTGGCCGCCCCTGTGGTTGGCAGTGAAAGTGGCCGCAGACGGTCCATAAGCAATGAAACTTTATGGGCACTGGAGTTTGCACATCGTAATTTTCAGGTGCCATGCGATGTTTCCCTTCTCTTGATTACTTTTCAGCCACCGAAAAATGTAAAGAGCATTTTTAGCCTGTGCGTGGGTCACATAAAATCAGGAGGTGGGCTGGCTGCCCTCTGTAGTAACCAGCTGTGTCATAGGCTTCCTGGGCTTCCTGTCTTGTTTTGGTTTATTTTTATTCTTAGATTTGTTTTATTTTTATTTCTTTTATTGATTTGAGACAGATGTGAATTTGTTCCACTTGTTGATGCATTTATTGGTGGATTCTTGCGTGTGTCCCGATGGGGGATCGAACCCGCAACCTTGGCGTATGGGGACGACGCTCCAGCCAGCCAAGCTCCCCGGCCAGCGCCTGGGCTCCCGGTCCCGTGTTCCCGTTTCCTTTTTCCCTCTGTGCCCTGGGCTGGCATCTGCCCGGCAGTGTCAGCACTCCAGTCCACCGCCCGGGCTCTCCTCTTCAGGAGCGGCTCTGTGTCCACACTTCTGTTTTCTGGATTCACTCTTGATCTGTTCCTATTGTGTTCTGGTTTTTCCATTTTTTCAGTCCTGTGGTCTTCTGCCTGCTATTATTTTTGAATTCCAGATACTGTACAGGAAAACCTGTGGTCGTTTGAGGCCCCGGGTAACAGCCTGCCCCTCCGGAGAGGATTACCAAATTAGCAGCACGAGCAGTGCCAGGTCACTACCGAGCTGTGGGGAACGGAGATGATTCAAAACTGGGCTCCTTCCCGGTGGGGGGGGGAGGGGGGAGGGGCGGACAGCTTCTTCCGCCTCACCTGTACTTGTGGCCCTTTGGGGTGCCCCTCAAAGCGTGGTGTGCTTACCGTGCCCTCCCCCTCCCCCCACCTGGCCGTGGGACCGCCGGCTCCAGCCTTTCTCAGCTCTGCTCACAACCTCAGGCTCTCTGGGCTGTCCTCCTGCCTTGGGTCACAGGCTTGCTCTTCCATGCTGCCGATCTGTCTATAGATAGATGTACTTCGGGTTTCTGCCTGACCTTCCCAGCGTCTCTTGAAATTCATTCTTGAGATTTTTTTGGAATTGCTATGTTGTCCTGTGGTCAGTAGATACTTAGGATTTTCCCCGCAAGGCTTTAAAAAAAATAAAAAAAGCCAGACACCTTTGTTGTAGTCATTCACAAACATTTGAACAGACAGCATTTCAGGCATAGTTGAAAGATAGGAAAAATAAACATTTTCTCACCTGTAATTCATCAGATTCCGTTGATCGACTTGGCCCGTTCTGTTTTGGACGACATTGTGTAATTATACAGTTGCGAAGCAGTCGTTTTATTGTTTTTAACAGTCATTTCAATAGAGGTCTTCAGGGCTGCCTCGGCCGATCCTTTCTGGCGTTCAGGTGTTGGCAGCACCCACGTGGGCGACTTGCTGGCCTCGCCAGGCCTCCTCACTACGCTTGGGGGTGCGCGTGGCAGTGTTGGTGAGAAAGAACAAGTTTAGGATTTAGGCCTCTTCCCCGGTCGTGCTGCAACTGCCTCGCTGTTGTGTGATCTCGGTCAGGCCCTTGAACCTCCGTCCACTCTTCCTCGAAGCCGGGGCCTATCAGGATGCCGCCACGCCACCACCCTGCTGGTTTCTTTTCAGGACTTTGCCTTTATCTGCTTTGTCATTTTCCAGACGGGAGATAAGAATGTGAGCAAAACAGAAAAGGGCCCTAGGGCAGAGTAGCGCCAATTATAAGTGTCTGGATTCTGTACAGAAAGAGGTAAAGCAAATTTAAAACCTCTGTTATCACCCATTGGGCAGCTTTATGTAAATTACTAATGAAGACTAAGTATAGACAGTTGTGCAAATACTCTTTTTTAAAAAATTTTATTTATTTATTTTTAGAGAGGGGGAGGGGAGGGAGAGAAGTATCAGTGCAGGAGAGAAACATCGATCGGTTGCCTCTTCTATGCCCCGACCAGGGACTGAACTCAGAACCCAGACACGTGCCTTGACTGGGAATTGAACCCACGGCCCCTCGCTTTGCAGGATGGTGCCCAATCCACTGAGCCACACTGGTCCAAGCTGTACAGATACTCTTAAATCGACAAGTTGAAGGGATTTTTATTCCCTGTGCAGGCTGTTCTTACAGTGCTGTGGTTATCTTCCAGTTTCCCTGGCTTCTCCTTCCTGGGCATCCTAGCCTCCCTCCCAGTGCCCTGGGATGCTCTCCCAGGGGCTTCATCTCTGTCTTCCATGGTCTGGCTCTTTCAGGTCCTCTTCTGGGACACTTGCTTCGTTGCCTTAGTAACGTTCCTCCTTCCTGGAACCCTTTCCAGTGCCCGAACCTTGTCCTTGAATGGTGGTTACTGGAGTCTGGCTCACTCCCATCTTTGGGTCTTCAGCTCCCAGGAGGTTTTTCTAGCAGGTGTCCCTCCAGAAGCCCCGTCTCCGCCTTCTGCATAGCTGCCCTGCCCTCTGCCCTCCTGAGACTGCCCAGCGATAAAGAATAGGCGGTGGTAATAGTTCTTATTTCCACATTAAGTGAACTTCTTCCTTGGCTTCTTATTTAAGCGTTTCCTCTTTGGGCTTTTTCCTCCTTTTTTAATAGCACTAAGTAGCAATGCTTTTTAACTTGGGCTGCTCCTCAAAACATTGGTGCCCTGAGCCCAGCCAGCCTGGGGGTCATCCCAGTGTGCAGATGGGGCTCAGGACGCTGGTCCACGCCCTGTCCTCTGCTGTTGGCCCTCCTGTAGACCTGGATTTGAACCTCTAGCCCCCGAGCACTCTGCTGCAATCTGGATTTGCATTTGTTATGTCTGTGTAGAGAGGAGCGCCTTGTTCATGTTCAGGAGTTAGCGCAAATCTCAGTGGTTAAAAAAATGAGTCAGTTCTCTCTCAATTCTGTTTCCAACCTCTTTTCGCCTTTCGCATCTGTCCGTCCCATTTGATCTCAAATGTCTTAAGTACTCTACTTTCCTTGTCTTGCCTTAGGTTCTTATCCTTTACTGGTGGGGGTGGGGGGTGCTCTTGGTAAAGACCTCCTAAGTTATTTTCTCACTTTCTAGTTTCTTCCTCTGTCTCCATCCATTGCTCGAGCACCGAGTTTTCGGTGGGTAGAAATAAGGCTCTTCTGTGGGATCGCGAGGAAAGCATTCCAAGGGCAGAGGCATGGGAGATTGCAGTGTGGCATGTGGTTTATTTGGGTGGAAGTCTGCCCCTGGGTTCCCAGTGTCCCAACTCCCCCTGTCCCGCCATAGAAAAAGTCCAGCTGTGTCCTCAGCAAGGCCAAAGCAAAGGCCACTGTCCAGAGTTTCTGCTTCATGGGAAAGCTTAGTCTTTTGGACCAACGCAGTCTGCCACGGGCCCTGGTAGCCGCTAGACCCACACGGTCACGTGTTCCTGGGCGAGAGAGAACACGCGAACACATGGGGCAAGGGGTGGGGGAGGGGGAAAGAGCACGTGTGCGAGTGAGCGCTTCTTTGTTCCCTAGGTTCACATTAGCTTGGGTTTGGGAAGGACCAGGTGCTTTTTCAAAAGCACCCATCAACTTCCGAAGCTTTTGTGGGCTTTTGATAGGTCCATCCTCTAGTTAGACTGACAGGCCTGGGAGTGCTCCTTCAACACACTGGGACTGAAGGGGAGAGGGAGGAGTGTTAATCCCCTTGGCAGAGCAATGCCGTGACCCCCTGGGGTGTGAAGCTGCAGCTTCCTGGTGGAGCCAGCAGGCGCCTGCTCCCCAGTGTATTAAGCTCAGTGGCTAATTTCCATTGCTCCCTTTCCCTTTCAATAATTAGCTAACTACCAGTGCTAACATTTTGACTTAGGATGTGATCATGTGTTCCCTGGAGCCCCTCAAGAGAACTCAAACCCTTAGAGCAGGGTGCACACAGGGTGGCGCAGTCCGTCTACCATTTGCCGCCAGCCTTGTGTGGCTCTGTGGGGACTGGACCGAACCCCAGCATCAGGTCTCAGCTGCCACCTCGTACCCAGACGAGCAGAGGAGCCAAACCTTTCCATTTCCTCGTTAAAACCTCAGGGCCCTAAACATTCGTAGCTCACTTACTAAAAAATTAAAAGATATTTATTTATTTATTTATTTATTTATTTTAGAGAGAGAGAGAGGAAGGGAGAAAGAGAGAGACATTGATTTGCTGCTCCACCCACCTATGTATTCATCAGTTGCTTCTTGTATGTGCCCTGACCAGAGATCAAATCAGCAACCTTGGCGTACCGGGGTGATGCTGCAGCCAACTGAGCTACCTGAGCTACCCGACCAGGGCGTAGCTCACTCTTTAGGAAGGAGTTGACTTCTCTCCCTGACAGTTGATACTTTTGCCAAGAGTCATATGTTTTGGTCCCAAGTATGTACACGGCAGTTACCTTGTTAGTAGTGTGAACAGATCTGTGGCTACTAGGAAAACTGAGCTGGATGCCAAATTGGTTTTATCTTGTCACTGATCACAAATTTAACGCCTTAAAACAACTCACGAATACTCTCTCCCAGTTTGTGTGGGTCAGGCGTCTGGCTGTGGCTTAGCTGGGCCTCTGCTTCTGGCCTCCCAGGGTGCAGGCCGTGCTGCACTCCTCACCTAGAGTCTCACTGGGGTCCTTGTTGGCAGAATTCAGTTCGTTGCAGTTGTGGAACTGTCATGGGCTCCTGGAGGCCGCCCCCTCTCCACAGGCAGGCCCTGGCAGGTCACAGCTGCGGAAGCTGGCTCTTCTGGATGGCCTTGTCCAGTCGCCCCGAGGACAGTCTTTCTTCTGATAAACTAGGAATGAACTGATGTGGGACCTTAGTTATCAGAAATTCTTTACCTTTGCCATAGAAGGAAACAGCTGAGTCACAGGGTAAAATCCCATTCTGTCTACCTGTCCCATCCACACGTGGGGGATTCCATAGCGTATTCGTGCCCCAGGGTGCGAGGAGCTCTGTAGAGTTTTGCCTGCTCTACATTCTTTGCATGAAAACGAGATATGCTCTGAAAATTACTCGCACAGGTCAGGTAAGAGGCAACGGTGAAGGATTGGGGGAAGAGTCTTGCAAGTCCAGAAAAATTTTGTATTGAGATTGCTCATAGAGTGCCTTTCAATTCTTTTAAAAATTTTTTAAAAAGGGTTTTCTTTCTTTATTTTCAGAGGGAGGGGAAGAGAGGGAGGAGAGGGAGAGAAACATCGATGTATGAGAGATACATGAGTCAGTTGCCTTTTGCATACCTCCAGCTGGGGACCTGGTCCGCAACCCAGGCATGTGTCCTGGCAGGGAATCGAACCAGCAACCTTTCGGTTCACAGGCCAGCACTCAATCCATTGAGCTGCACCAGCCAGGGCTCTTCTTTTCTTTCTTTCTTTCTTTTTTTTTTTAATCTTCACCTGAGGTCTCATAAGTAAGATATGTTTACTAATTTTAGAGAGAGAGAGAGAGGGAGGGAAGGAGAGAGAGGAACGTCGATCGATGTGAGAAACAATTGATTACTTGCCTCCTATACATGCTCTGACCAGGAATCGAATCTGCAACTTCTCGGTGTTTGGGATGACGCTCCAACCAACTGAGCCACCTGGCCAGGGCTTAATTCTTGAAAGAAACAGACTGGAAACAGCGGGTGTGTCTTGAAGGTGGCATATGCCGGAGTGGCGGCAGGGAACTAGTTAGTGGGTCTCCCGAACCAAGAAAAGGCCCAGCATTTCAGGAAAAGACGCGAATAGATGAACCTCTTTTAGCAGGAAGCGTCTGGCATGTCTGGTGAGAGCCGCGCTGGCAGTTTTTGGAATGGATACCCTCTCTGGGCGCCTGCCATGCCCCTGCCCCTCACTGCTGGCTGGCTCCCAGAATCCTTTTCTGACTTTCCAATGCTGACAGGCAAGAGCATGTGTTTTGTTTTTTGTGTTTCTTAGAAATGGTTTTTTCTTTTATTGATTCTAGAGAGAGGGGAAGGGAGGAAGCAAGAGAGGGAGAGAAACATTGATGTGAGAGAGATAACGTCGATTGGTCGCCTCTTACGCATGCCTTGACTGGGACCCTACCTGCAACCCAGGCATGTGCCCTGACCGAGAATCAAACCCGTAATCTTCCGGTTTGCAGGACGATGCCCAGCCAACTGAACCACACCAGCCAGGGCTGTTTATTTGTTTTTTTCTTCGAATATCAGTTTGGACTTAAATGTTTTTATATCCATTTGCTGTCCACTACTGTTGTTATGCATTTTGATCCTCATAATTGTTCTAAATTCGGCCAGTAGAGCCCCCAGCTGGCTTTGACCAACTTTTTTGGTGCAGAAATAAAGTGTTACATGCGCATTTTGTCTAGCCTGGTCCACACAGCGAGTCTGTTTTCCGAGAGCCCAGGTTTTATATAGAGGGAAGTGGTACTTAGAAACCTATATCTGGGTGCCGGGCGCACTCACCCCTGTTGGGAGTGCCGTTGGTTCTAGGTCCTTTCCAAAGACAGGGCAAGCAGATAGAGTGAAATACAAATTCATACTGAGATTTTCAGTTCAAGTTGCTCTTAAAAAGTTCCTTGATTTTATCTCCTTTTCATTTAAAACCTTAGTTTCTCGTAACACCAACATAGTTTATCCTAAGCATAGGTGTTGCTACATCAACATTGCTTTATCTAACAATACATGAAATAGTAAAAAATTTTCTTGTCAGTACTGTGATTATCCATGAGACCAATGTATAAAGTTTAAGTTTTTTTCCCTTGGACTTTATCTGATTAAACATGTATAGTTCAAAAGGCCCTTGAAATTCTTTCTTTCTAAAAGATTTTATTTATTAATTTTTAGAGAGGGGAAGGGAGGGAAAGAGGGAGATGTGAAAGAGAAACATCGACCGGTTGCCTCTTGCACTTGCTCTGACTGGAGGCCGAACTTGCAACCCAGGCATGTACCCTGAGTGGGAATCGAACCTGTGACTCGGTGGGACGACACTCAACCAACTGAGCTGCACTAGTCAGGGAGAAATCCTTTTCTTTCTCATAAATACAGGTTTATTTGCTATTAACCAGTTTTAGGTTTTGCTTTTTTACAATTTAATTTTAACAACAACAAAAAAAGATTTATTTATTTTTCAGAAAGAAGGGTGAGGGAGAAATGGAGAGAAATCATTCATTGGTTGCCTCTCACATGCCCCCAAGTGCGGACCTGGCCTGCAACCCAGACATTGTACCTTGAGGGGGAATTTAACCGGTGACCTTTTGGTTTGCAGGCCGGTGCTCAATCCACTGAGCCACACCAGCCAGGGCTAATTTTAACTTTGGAAAATGGTAATCATTTATTGTATTGGAAGTAAAAACACGTAAGATATACTCATAATCTTGTCTTCATTCTTCTCTATTACCTTCTACTCGCATACCCCCTTCCTGTGTCCCCGTAGGTAACCTTTGTTATTTGTTTCTGGTTTATCTTCCCAGAACACGGGCTTTGCGTGTCCTTTTCTTCTTGTCCCTCCCACAGAAATTAGCATGGTATACACACGATTATGTACTCTGTGCCTTCCCGTAACTGCTTTTCGTGGGATAATTTTTTATGAACCGTTGAAGAGGAAATGAGATTTTTTCCACACCGTTATGTGAGAATTTCACCGTGAGTGTGGTCACTCTGTAAGTGTGTCTTCCTTGTCGTTGCCAGCTTGCATTCACCAGAGATGGGCTCTGTGGACTGTGGAACGAGATGGTCAAAGATGGAGAAATTGTCTACACCGGGGCAGAGTTTACCCAGAGTGGAGACCCGCCTCCTAGAAAAGGTGAGGGCCGTTAACTAGTCCTTTTCATTGCTAAAGACGTTTGTAAGTTACGTTTTATAGATTCTTTGGAACATGCTCTAGAAAGCGGAGTGCCTGGGCATAACTTTGGGGTTTTGTTTCACTTTGGTCACTGTTCTCTAAACGTAGTTACTACTACAGGCTGCTGGGATTTTATCGTTCTGTGTCTATGGAAGGCCTTGACATTGCAGATCCTTCTCACTGTGGTGTACTTCCTCTGATACCTCATCTGCAGCTTGCAGGCACGTCAGTAGTATTTCTTCTTTTAAGTTAAAAAGAAAAAAAAGATTTTATTTATTTACTTTTAGAGAGAGGGGAAAGATGGGAGAATGAGAGGGAGAGAAACATCAATGTGAGAGAGAAACGTTAATCATTTGCCTCTCTCAAGCCCCCAGCTGGGGACCTGGCCTGCAGCCCAGGCATGTGCCCTGACTGGGAATCGAACCGGCGACCTTTCAGTTTGTAGGGTGACGCCCAGCCTACGGAGCCACACCAGCCAGGGCTCTTCTTTCAAGTTTTGAAGTATGTCTTGCCTTGGCTAGCCGTAAATAGTTGATTAAAAAAAAAACACCCTCACCTGAGGATATGTTTAGAGAGGGAAGGAGAGGGAGAGGGGGATGTGTGTTTGGGGGAAGGTGGGGGGAAGAGAGAGAGAGAGAGAGAGAAACAGAAACATCAGTCATTTGCTTCCTATATGCTCCATAACCCGGGATCACACTGGCATCCTAGGTACGTGCCCTGACTGGGAATCGACCCACAAACTTTTCGTTTATGGGACAGCGCTCCAACCAACTGAGCAACCCAGCCAAGGCAAGCAGTAATTTTTAAAAGTTATTTTTCGTTACTTAAAAACTTAAAAAAAAAACTTTTCCGTTACAGTTGACATAGAATACATTGGTTTCAGGTGTACAAGGTAGTGATTAGACGTTTATGTAACTAACAAAGTGGACAACCTGGTAAATGTAGCACCATCTGACACCATACATGGTTGGGATCGGGCTTATTTTAAGGCTTAAAAATAAATGGATACCTGTACCCCACAACCTGTACGCTCTGAAAAGCCCCACTCGAGACCCACTGCTAAAGTTTGTTAGTCCCAGTTTATGAAGGCCATGAACATTGATAAAAATAGTGTTTTAGGAAATGATTCTTTTTCCCTTCATAGAAGGATTTGGAATAGTGTCTACTTGAAAATACATTAGAAAAATATTAGTATATCTTCTGATTACAGTGTCTACCAGAGTTACCCCCTTTTTCCCCTGGTACCTTACTGTGAAAATTTCCACACACTGAGAATAACCGAGAGACACACACGGTGGACATCCGCATACCCTCCCCCAGACCCACCACCAGCATTTCTCTGCGTCTCAGGGCTCCCTGGCCCTCTGTCTGTCAGTCCATCTGCGCCACCATCCTGGCTCCCCTAGACACTGCATGCATGTAATCAACTCGATCCAGTCCAGTTTAGTTTTTTGCCTTTAAGGTGAAATTTGTGCACAATGAAATGCGTACGTTGTACGTTTACTATTCCACGAGTTTTGACATGTGAACCGTGTTTTGCCATGTATATTGCGCACTTTTTGGCCCACACATTTGAGGGAAAAATAAAGATGCGCGTTGTACGTGGGCAGTGCTAGGTATTTAAAAACCAGCTTTTCTTGTTTCTTACATCACTTCAAAGCCCATGTTACACAAAGTGCAAAAGCAACTGCAGCCAACTTGAAAATCCCTTTATAATACCAAAAACAAGTATCTAAATATAAATAAAAATAAATTGAATGAACAAATGAAAGTGAAGACTTTTTTTCCTGAAAGCTTGGGTCGAGCATGTGGGTGCGTGTTATACGCGGGTGCGCATTATACATGGCAGCATCCGGGGATCGGTGTAACTTAAACCTGGCGGTGTCCCTACCGCTCAGAACTTGTGCCACCCGCGGGCAGCCACCCGTCTGCCCCCCCTGCGGAGGAGGTCCCCTGTTTCCAAACTTCATGTGGGTGCAACCCCGCAGTGATGGGTGCTCTTCTGTGTCTGGCTTTTTTCACTCTGTTGTGTTTTAGAGGTTTCAGTAGTTCTTCCTGGGTATTTTTAACATTTGATACCCCCTAGTGTTGGTTAATGCAATAAAACAATGTTTCCCCAAAAGTGTTTCGTGAGACACTAGTTCTAAAAGAAGCTCTGAGACAAACTGATAATTATGTTGAGAAATTCAAAGAGTATTTCTTATTCATTACATTCGATGGATACTTTTTGTTCTTTGTTCTTTTAAAAATCATGCTAGAAAACAGAGCATAATTGTTCTTCACATAGGTCCTAACTAAATAGTTTTTGGGGGGTCATTTTTTTATATTCAGTAAAAGCTTCTATTTTTAGTGTGGAGCGTTGTATGATTTTTATTATTAGAAAGTGCTTTTTTCACAGATGTATTTATACATATCAACTTCTATTTTACGTACATTATTTGTTGGGCGTATCGTAGCTGATTGTGGGGAAAATAACAGATAAGAGTAGAAGTTCCCTTTTTTTTCATTTTAAAAAAGATTTTATTTATCTTATTATTTTTAGACAGAGGGGAAGGGAGGGAGAAAGAGAGGGAAAGAAACATCGATGTGAGTAGGGAGCCTCTTGAGGACCCCCTACTGGGGACCTGACCCACAACCCAGGCATGGACCCTGACTGGAGAATCAAACCTGTGACCCTTTGTTTCACAGGCGGATGCTCAATCCACTGAGCTACACCAGCCAGGGCGTCAGAGTAGAAGTTCCTTAAATGCATTTTCTTTGCTGTATTTCCCCAGGATTGATTACAGGCATTTTTGTTTGTTTGTTTGTTTTTGTAAAGATTTTATTTATTTATTTTTAGAGAGAGGAGAAAAGAGGGAGAGAGAAACATCAATGTGTGGTTGCCTCTCTCACACCCCTTACTGGAGACCTGGCCCACAACCCACGCATGTGCTCTGACTGGGAATTTAACCGGCGACCCTTTGGCTTGCAGTTTACTGAGCCTCGCCAGCCAGGGCAAGATATGTAGCTTTTTAAAAGGCTATGCTATTGCACACTTAATAGTGTGCAGTATAATGTAAATATAATGTTTATAATGCAATGGGAAGCCAAAAAAAAAAAAAAAATCACGTTCCTCACATCAATGTGGTATTTGCTTCATTCTGGTGCTAGACACTTGAACTGCAGTGTCTTCGAGGTGTGTCTGTGCATTCCGCCACAGAGAGCCACCCTAGCGTGGGTTCTCACTGTCGTCAAGCTTGATCCCTTCCCAGTTTATTTCTGGGACAGTGGCTTCTTATCATTTACACTTCTTGCGGGATAAACTTTCCATTCCTTTGCAATCACACGTAGAATTTTATGTTCCCGCTCATGAGGAATGAGACTCCCTCCCGGCAGGAAGCGTCTGTTTCCATCTGGGGCCCGCTGCACCCAAGACAGGCTGGGTCACAGTCTCACACTTGGAAGGGAACTGTTCTTATTAACGCCCTCTGTGCGGTTGTTTGTATTATTTGGAGGGAAAGTGGAGGAGGGCATGAGGAAAGTGAGGAGGTTATGAAAGATAGGCGACACCAATTGTTATTTTTGTCTCGGGCTGGCCTTGTGTGAAGAATTTAATGATCCTGAGTCACTGCATTTATTGTAAACCTTTTCTGTCTATGCAGATAGACACAATATCAGCCATTCCTTTGCTTAGCTGCCGTATTTTTTCTTGGAAGTATTTTCTCATGATTTCCTTTAATTTCCAACTCTGCCACGAAACAGAGGTCCCAGCTTGCAAAATAACAGGGGGCAGACCTAGAACTTGAAGTCGGGCCTCTGGAAGAAGTTTCGGTTCTGCCTCCATGACACTACAGATGCAGTTCATTGGCATAGAACTGCCCTTACGTAGACCCTTGCAGCTTATTTTTGGCTTTATCTAACTTCATATAAGTGTGGTGATCGAAGTTTCTTGGTTTTTTTTTGGGGGAGTGGGCGTTGCTAATCAGTACTCTTTAGTTACGTGTGTGGATTCGAAGAGCTCAGAAGTGAAGTTTTTATTTCTTTTTGGAATATGGATGTTTCCATTGCATCCCAGGTCATTCGTTGGCAGCTCCCTGCTGGTTTTATAGTTTTTCTTTGGAGGACGTGAAAGAGCATTAAATGTGGCCTGTCTCCCCGAATAGCTTGTGATTATTTGGGCGTAAAAGGCACCCCCGTACCAAGGGAGAGAACTGGGTGACAGAGACTCCGGCTGTCACCCACACCCAGGGCTGGAGGAGGCCGAGGTGGAGTGTTTCCTGTGGTGGTGCTGAAGTCAGGGAGTCCCGGCCTGGGCTCTAGGGAGGGTGGCGTGTGGGGTCACAAGGGACAGGCGGGCACAGGCATCCAGGGAGGCAACTGGGAAAAGCAGTGGGGCAGTGGGTGTGTGTGCAGGGTATCGGGGGGCAGTGGGTGGTGAGCGGGCAGCAGCCGAAGGGGGTTGGGCCAGAGGCGGGGTGTACTCCTGTGAGTGCCCCGATGTTCTTTTTGCTGCTTCCAGACCCTGGTGGCTTTGCCTGCTGATGCCCTGGACACTCCCCATGTGACACCTTTATACAGTG
>PVJD01015079.1:0-26442 GCA_004026545.1 Mormoops blainvillei | reverse complement strand
ATATTTGGTAATTATCACTAATAAGCAAATTTTAAAAAAATTAAGAATGATAAAAAGTCATAACTATAGATACAAAATGAGCTGTTTTTCAAGATATACAATAAAGAATTTTACCAATAAATATATATGTTTTTATAAAATAGGCCATTTTCTAGAAACCATATATATATACACATATATAATTTCTAGAAAATTATAAATGAACAAAATTGATTAAAATAGAAGAAATAATATCAATAGCCCAATAAGCATAGAACAAGTCAGTCAAATCTATACTTTCCAAAAGTCCCTAGTTGAAATTGTAGAAATTGAAATATACTAAAGTTCAAGGAAAATAATAAAAAGATAAGAAGCTGGGAGCACAACATCACATAACTAGAAACTAGTGGAGGTTTTTTTTTCTTCTTTTCTAGTACATAGAAGTTAGAATAACATTTGCATCAAATCAACAATAATAAAAATATTGGGAAAAAACCCATGCCAACCTCATAAATGAGAATCAATGCCAAAACACAAACTAGTATCAAAATAATTTCAGAAAAATCTTAATATATTATGACCAAGTATGGATAACCCTAATATTGCAATAATGGTTAATTATATAAAAAAATATGTAATTGATAGTTTTAAAATATCATACAGTCATCTAAACCAATGATCTTAATATTGCAATGTTGGTTAATTATACAAAAAATATACAATTGATAGTTTAAAATTGTTGTATGGTCATCTAAGCCAATGCTGATAAAAACAATAAAATAGAAAATAAAATCAATTCCAACTAGTAAAAATTAAACGCTATTGGTAGCCTAGAAATAGAAGTATATGTTATCAACTTAATTTTTAGCTATCAAAAATAAAGGAATAGCATCATACTTGATAGTGGAACACTGAAGACAAGCCAAGAAGAGAAATGAGCAAAAATGCCTAGTATCACAGATATTACTCAATATTGATTCAGAATTCTTAGGAAATGTAATTATGTAGCACATATAAGTGAAAAGTATAAATATTGGGGACAAACTGATTATACATTGTGGTTTCTATGATTGTTACTTAGAATACATAATAGAAAAAATAAAATGCTAAGAACTAAATTGAAAGTTAATAAAAGACATCATAACATACAAAGAAAAACAGCAGAGAGATATCATCTTCGACATTTGCAGAAGTGAAGGTTTAGTATTCCCTTAGAACTTCACTTTTATATTAAAATATCAAACCCCCAATTGGAAATGTGGGCAAAGTATATATATACTGACAATTCACAAGAAGAAATGAGAAAATTCACTAAATATGTTTTGAAAAATATTCAATTTCACCAATTATAAAAATGAAAATTAAGACAACAAAATACCATTTTTCCTTCAATAGAGTTGTGAAAATAGCAAAAAAAAGTTCGATGTATAATATTTGATTAGTAAGGGTTTTGGAGCATCAACATCCTTATACATTATGACTGGTAGTGCAAAATAGTACTGTCCATCATTTATAGGGCAATTTGACAGTATTTGTCAAAACTGTAAATTTGTGCACTTGGTAGAATGTATTCACCTTTTTTTCTCTCCCTAGAAAAGGATTCTGAAGGAGGATGGATACTGTCAAAAAACAGTCAGTACTTTAAAACTTTAAAGTCATTGCCAAGACCTTTGTAATGTTAAAAACAAAAACAGAATAGAGACTTTGGGGAGTAAGACTAAAGCAATTAGTATCTTTCTGCAGAATAAAATAGAAAGGATTAGTTTTTTGGTCTTGTGAGTTTTTTCTTTCTTCTCAGAGGGAAGAAAAATACTGTTACAGGAAGGGTTAAGGACAGGAAAGGAAGACCTTAATGTCATGGGGCAATTATCAAAGAACTTTTAAGAATGAGATTTATCACAGCACCCTTTTATGATAAAAACACTCAGCAAAGTGAGAATAGTAGGAGCATACTTTAATATAATAAAGGCCATGTACAAGGAACTTATAGCCAACATCATACTCAACAGGCATAAACTAACAACTTTCCCACTAAGATCAAGAACAAGACAAGGGTGTCTGCTTTCACCACTTCTATTCAACATTGTATTGAAAGTCCAGGCATAAGGATCAGGCAAGAAAATAAAATGAATCCAAATAGGAAAAGAGGAAATAAAACTGTCACTGCTTGAAGATGGCATGATAGTGTACATGGAAAACCCCATGGACTCCACAAAAAAAATTACTCAACCTAATAAGTGAATTTAGCAAAACAGCAGGATACAAAGTAAAAATTCAGAAACCAAAGGCATTTTGGTACACCAACAACAAAATATCAGAATCAGAAATCAGGAAAAAATACCATTTGCTATAGCAACAAGAAAATAAAGTACCTAAGAATAAGCCTAACCAAGGAAGTAAAAGACCTGTACTCAAAAAACTACACAACACTGAAGAAAGAAATTAAGGAAGATACAAACAAATGGAAGCATGTACCGTGTTCATCAATTGGAAGAATTAACATAATCAAAATATCCATATTACCCAAAGCAATTTATAGATTCAATGCAATCCCTATTAAAATACCAATGACATGTTTCACAGATGTAGAATAAACATTTCACAAAATTATATGGAACATAAACAACCCCGAATAGCTTCATCAATTTTGAGAAAAAAGAACAAAGTAGGAGGGATTACAATACCTAATATCAAACTATATTACAAAGCAACCCTGGTTGGTGTGGCTCAATGGACTGAGTGCTGACCTATGAACCAGAGTCGCCAGTTTGATTCCCACTCAGGGAATATGCTTGGGTTTAGGGTCAGGTCCCCAGTAGGGTGCACTCAAGAGGCAACCACACGCTGATATTTCACTCCCTCGCTTTCTCCCTCCTTAACCCTATCTAAAAATAACTGAATAAAATATTTTTTAAAAACTATATTATAAGGCCAGTGTAATCAAAACAGTCTGGTACTGGCATAAAAATAGACACATAGGTCAATGGAACAGATTAGAGACCCCAGAACTAAACCCATGGCTCTATGGTCAATTAATATTTGACAAAGGGGGCAGAGGCATAAAATGGAGTAAAATTAGCTTCCTCAAAAAATGGTGTTGGGAGACCTGGACAGCTACATGCAAAAAAAAAAAAAACAAACGAAACCTGACCACCAACTTACGTCATACACAAAAATAAACTCAAGTTGGATAAAAGACTTAAATAAAAGTCATGACACCATAAAAGTCCTAGACAGGAACATAGGCAGGAAAATGTCAGATATTCCACACAGCAATATTTTCATCATTATGTCCCCTAGAGCAAGGGAACTAAAGGAAATAATACACAAATGGGACTGCATCAAATTAAAAAGTTTCTGCATGACTAAAGAAAACATCAGCAAAATGAAAAGGGAGCCAACGGTATAGGAATATACATTTGCAAATGATACCTCAAGAAGAGTCTCATCTCCAATATATATAAAGAACACCCACGGTTCTATGACAGGGAAACAAACAATGCAATTTAAAAATGGGCAAAGGACCTGAATAGACACTTCTCCAAATAAGACATACAGAGGGCCCAGACATATGAAAGGATGCTCAGCATCACTAGCCATGAGAGACACAAATCAAAACCACAATGAGATACCACTTCCCACCAGTCAGAATGGCCATCATAAACAAATCAGCAAACAAGTGCTGGAGAGGTTGTGGAGAAAAGGGAACCATAGTACACTGTTGCTGAGAATGCAGACTGGTGCAGCCACTGTGGAAAACAGTATGGACTTTCCACAAAACACTAAAAGTGGAACTGCCTTTTGACCTGGCAATTCCACTGCTGGGATTATATTCTAAGAACTCTGAAATAACAATTCAAAAGAACCTATGCACCCCAATGTTCATATCAGCACAATTTACAATAGCCAAGTGCTGGAAGCAACCTAAGTGCCCATCAGTAAATGGATGGATCAAAAAACTTTGGTACATTTACACAATGGAATATAATCAGCAGAAAGAAAGAAAGAGCTTCTACCCTGCACATCAGTATGAATGGAAATGGGGAGCATTATGCTAAGTGACATGAGCCAGGCAGTGAAAGAAAAATACCATATGATCTCATCTATAAGTGGAAACTAATCAAAAAAAAAAAAAGCAAGCATAATATAACCGGATACATTGAGATAAAGAAAAAACTGACAGTAACAAGATGGGAGGGGGGAGTAATGGGGGAAAGAATGGAAGTGTTGTCAAGGAATATGTATAAAGGACAGATGGACAAAGACAATGGGGGTGGAGAGTTGAATGTGGGAGGTGGGGGTAGATAGGGCAAGGGAGAGTAATTGGGTCCAATGGGGACAACTGTAATTGAACAACAATAAAAAAGAAAAAAGGTAACACTTTAAGTAAAAATAAAAAGAATGAGATTTATTATAGTAAATTTTGAGTGAATTGTGTTTTTGAAATACAAAATCTATTTTACCACTAAATCTTGAGTAAATTCAGCTCTTACACAAACAAAAGCCTTTTTTTTAAAACATAACATCCTTCTTTGTTAGGTGTATATATTAGAGTTAATGATCAAACATTGGCTATAGTCAACATCAGCCATAAAGGTCCAGCAAACCTCAGTAACTCTGTAAATAACAAATTAGAAATGAATGAGTCAAATGTAAAAGAAGAACTACTTTTTTTGAATGCTTCTTTTTTTTTTTTTTGTAAAAGTAATGAGGAGAAGCAGAGTTTGATACAATGTGGTATAGAATAGGGACTACATATTTTAGATGGTAATATTATCCATATATGAAAGAAATTCACAGAAAAGAGGAGCTGAGAATGTCCATGAGAATGTGAGGTTCCCATGAATTTTAAATGTATTAAAGGTAGAATTAATCTTATTTACTTACCTGGGTTTAAAAAAAGCAGAATGAACTCACTAGACCTTTGTGTTATCTATCTATGCATACTCTTCAAAAACTAAGTTCCAATTCCTGAGAGCTATCCTAAGGAAATACTAGCATTAATGTCAAAACACTCATGCATACATATATTCATTGCAGCCTTATCTCTGTTCAAAAATTTCAAAATTACTTAAATGTCCATCAATATGAGAATGGTTAAACAATAAGAAAAATAATGAAATATATTAATGATGCACTATTAAATGAATAGAACTCATGATATATAAAGTTATATAATCAAATTTTTGTAGAAAACTAAGCTCAACAGTATTTCTCTCTGTGTGTATAGATGTATTTAAGTATGTATGTGTGCATACAGTGTATTTGTATGTATGCATATTTATATATATATATATTAATATATGTATTTGTGTTTGTCTGTATTTTGTGTGCATATATCCTTACATACAGATGTGAAAGCAAGCACATCAAATCATTAACATGGTTATCTCTTGAGAGCAGGATTGGAATGGAGAGAGGTAATGTTTTTGGTTATTCTACTCTTCACAATTATTTGAAGGGTAGCAATTTTGCATTACTTTTAAATTGCCTTTTTTCTCCACAGAATGCTATCTCTTTAGGGCAGAGATTGTGAATCTCTCGTTAAACTTATGGTACCTGGAATAATGGCACAAATTAAATGGCTCAGGTAATGTTTATTGAATGAATTTACAGAGAAGATAGGTCAGGGAACTAATTTCTCAGTTATCTGGAGAAAATAAAGTCTTTTAAAGAAGGTAGAATAGTCAGGTGCTACTGAGAACATAAGAAAGATAAGTACTGTATGTATCCATTAGAAAGAAATTAGAAGGTATTATTAGAAATAGTACTTGGGTGAGAATAAGGTGTATAATTGGGAGTTTTTAAAGACTGGCACACTATATTATCTGGGAAATATTCTTTTTTTAGCATGTTTCTCTATTGTATCTAGAGCAACTATATAGCATAGTAGTTAAAAGCATGGACTATAGAGTGAAACTGATTGGGGGTCAAATTCATCCTTGCCACTAGCTGGATAACCTTGGACAAGTTATTTGAATTGCCTGTGCCTTGGTTTTAGCTCTGTAAAATGGGGATAATAATACTATTTAAATGTTTAAGTATTAAGGGAATTAGTATATTTTAACCTTACCTATTACATAGTAAAGTTTCAATAAATGTTTGTTATTGCTTCAGAAGGAAAGAAGGAAGACAGAAAAGAAGGAAAGAAAGGAGGGAGAGACGAAAAGGAATGTGTTCTGTTGTTAAAGGAATACTCAGAGCTTGATTTCCCATTGCATTCAATATCGCATGTAGAAGCAGTCCTTCACTGCTGCTTATTAATACTTTATCTTCTTTTCTTTTTTGTGAACTCCTTCTTGTGTTTTCCTAAGAAGGAATTCCACAACCTCATTACTCTTCCCAATTGAAGTGGGACAGTTTCATCTACAATATCTATGTCTCAGTCTGCGATTTTAATGGTACATTAACCTGGGATCCACACAATTTATCCTTAAGTACTCAGAATCACTTACCTATATGAAAACCCATAATTCCCAATATGTACTTCTACATGGATTCCTTCAGTTTCTGTTTTACATAAATGACTCTTCAGGATATTTCTCAGTATGCCATATGATATTTCCATTTCTATTCCTACTTTCTACCCAGTTGTATTACAGGACTTACTATCCCTGAAGATCTGCAGACTATAAGAGGAGCAAGAATGGCTTCAAGGCCAGTAGTCAAGACTTCTGTTTCTTATCAACATAAAATAAAAAGGCCATATATACCTCCAATTTGCAAATAATCAAATAAACAAATGAGATGACATATATAAAATAAAAGTTTTCTGAACACTGACCATCAGGCAATAAAGGACAGTGATACCTAAGAGCAAGGAAATAAAGTGAGGCCTATGGCTGTGCCATATTTCTGCCTTGAGAGAGGTTGCAGGTCATAGCACAACCTCTATGCAGAGGGAGAATTCAGGCAAAGCCTGGAAGAATATTTGGATTAAGTAGAGGTCATTGAGAGACTGTAGAGACAAAGGGGATTAGAGTTCACAGGACAGAGTACCAGAAAGAAAAGGGTTACACAGAGAGTAAACACCAGAGATCTGCAGAGGGGTCCCCTTGATTATTAAACTAATTATTAATCAGTAAATGTATGTGAGAAAACTAGCCAAGGCCTAGAAAAGAAGAGGGTCAGAAACTGCCTGTTTTCACCAGTCAGACTGAAAAACCTCAAAAGTCACAAGTCATTGAGTAGAGGATCTTGACTTATTAGTGTGAAATAATTAAACCTAGATTAAATGATGCTTCAATCCCACCCAATAAACCTAAGCATTCCCCAAAATATCTCAGCAATTTAGCTGCATCACAAAACAAATCTAAAAAAAAAATTAGCGATAGAGCATATGCAGCACCCAAAAAAGTAAAACAAAGAATATCTGATATTCCATAAATATGTAAGAGTTATGAAGAGGCAGGAAAATATAACCATGAATAGGGAGAAAAAATAATCAATCACCGATGATAAAATTGACAAACAAGACCCTTAAAACAGTTATAATTATGTTACATATCCCCAAAACTTAAGTAGAGACATGAAATATATAAAAATTGAACCAAATCAAATACCCAGTGTTGAAGGCTATACTATGTGATATAAAAAATACACTGGGTGACATTAAATATTGCAGAAAATATTAGTAAAATTTTAAGTTATAGCAATGAGAATTAATTGAAATGAAATATGGAGAGGAAAAATAATGAAAAAAACAAGATAGCAAGGAAAGAAGGAAAGATAAAAGGAAGGAAAGGAAGAGAGAGTAAATGAGAAATAAATAAAAGAATAAAACATCAGTGAGCTATTAGACAACTTTACATTACTTAAAATATGTGTAATTGGAGACCATGAAAGAGATATGAGGGAGAATAAAGATGGAACACACACATTACAATATTAGGAATAAGAGAAGTCATCTCCTCAGAGGCTCTACAAATATTAAAAGAATAATGAGTGAATAATATGAGCAACTTTATATCAATAAATTCTATAACTTAGATAAAATTGAAATAGTCCTTGAAAGACATAAATTGTGAAAGCTCACTTAAAAGAAGATAGATGTCTCAAATAGCTCTATACCTACCTATTTAAGAAATAGATGTTATAGTTAAAATCTTTCAGACTTAGTGACTAGAGAAGGATTAACTATACAATCATTTTAGTCACTAAGCCTGAAATCTGGGAGCCATTCGAGATTTGTTGTTCTTTTGCATCACCGATACTTAATCTCTAAATTATGTATTTGGATTTCAACATTGAAAGAGATCTTGAAATAGCTCCTACTTTCCAACTCCTGCCACCACTGTCTTATTCTTGGCACTAAAATATTATTTTACTTGAAGGATTGTAACAGTCTCTGAAGTTGTTTTCCAGAATAAAATCTATGGCCCACACTTTTCAGGGTGAAACATTGGACAAATTCCAGTTCCTTCAAATTAACCAAATCAAAAAATCCAAGTTCTTATCATTCTATACATGAACTTTGGTGACCTAGATCATTTCCTGTCCCTCCTCATTTCTCTTTCCATGCCCCAGCAACATGAAACAAGATGTAATCCCTCAAACACACCCGGCTCATTCATGTTTCTATGAATTTGCATAAGCTCTTCCCTTGAAATGGAGTATTCTTTTTCTTTCTTCCCCCACCTTTTTTTTTGGCTGTCTGGTAAAAACTAGTTATTCCCTAAAATGCTGCTCCATCAAAACTTGACAGGTTGCAGTATCTTAAAGCTTAGCTGTGATTTGAAATCTGAAACCATAACTGTCTGTACTCTGCTACATTAAAAGCTATTGATATATCTTGTACTTTTAATAGATGTTCTATTCACGTAAGATTTTTACCATCAGGTATTGGTCATTTGGATAATATTTATTCACTAAGTTATATAGACCTTCCAATTATTGACATTTTATTACACAATATCACAAAGTTACCTTCATTATTACCATCACAAATCTTATCAGAGAAGCCATGAAATATTAGGAGGTTGTCAACCTCATGATAGTAGTAATAATAACAAGTTATTCAAAAATTTAATTTCCACTTGAAATATTAAGTTTTATTATTTGCAAAAATAATGCCATTGATTTTCCTTAAAGTAACAGACTCACTTCTTTCATTTTTGAAAAACTATCTGCCCAATATCCGAGCCTGAATAACAATAGTTCATCATTCATAGTTTCTAGTAAAATGATGTTCCATGAAAAAAGTGGTCAAACCTTAAACAATTTCACAATTCCTTTTTTTGAGCCAACTACCATACTTCACTATACAGATGTACTTTATGTGCACTCACATTTTATCAGAGAACATTAAGAAGGCATTAAAACGTGTCAAGCTTTAATTGCAAGTGCATAGTGGTAAAAAATACAATAACTAAGCTTACTTTTCAATACTAGAGCCTCATTTCATACCAAAGCTCCTGCAGTTTTACTCATCATTACTTTCATACCATGAGTTGGAATGTTAACACAATTTAGAAGCCCAACATTTTAGAATTAGTATTATAAAAATAGTGCTAATGTTGACAAATCTCTGAAAGGATCTTGCAGACCACACTTTGAAATTTCTGAGATAGAAAACCCATACAGAGAAATGTGGTACTTGCCAGTGCCACAGTAATTGGGATTTTGGAATATTTCCAAAAATTATTTAGCAATGATTTATTGATTGTTTATTATGCTTCAGATACTGTGCTAAGAATTGCTAATACATCAGACTATAAAAAATTTTGAAAAAAAGTTTAGCTAACATTTATCCCTGTCTTGATAAAATTTACATACCAATGGGAATAAGTCTACTGAAGAACAAAGTAGGAGGGGATCACAATGCCTGACATCAAACTATAGTACAAGGCCACTGTAATCAAAACAGTTTGGTACTTGCATAAACAGAAACAGATCAATGGCACAGAATAGAGAGCGCAGAAATAAACCCTTGTCTCCATCGTCAATTAATATTTGACAAAGGGGGCAGAAGTATAATATGGAGTAAAAATAAATGGTGTTGGGAGATGTGGACAGGTACATGAAAAAAAAATGAAACTCGACCACCAACTGACACCATATAGAAAAATAAACTCAAGATGGATAAAGGACTTAAAAATAAATCATGACACCATAAAAGTCCTAGACAAGAACATAGGCAGGAAAATGTCAGAAATTCCACACAGCAATATTTTCATCATTATGTCCCCTAGAGCAAGGGACCTAAAGGAAAGAATACACAAATGGGCTTCATCAAATTAAAAATCTTCTGCACGGCTAAAGAAAATATCAGCAAAATGAAAAGGGAGCCAACTGAATGGGAAAATATATTTGTCAACAATGCCTCAGACAAGGGTTTGATCTCCAAACTATATAGTGCACTCAGATGCCTCCACACCAGGCAGACAACAATCCAATTTATATAATTATTTTAATTCTTTAAATATATTTTATTGATTATGCTATCACAGTTTTCCCATTGTTTCTCCCCTTTATTTCCCTCTGCCCTATACCCCTCTTCCTACCAGCATTCCCGCACTTAGTTCATGTGCATGGGTCATACATATAAGTTCTTTGGCTTCTCCCTTTCCTATACTATTCTTAACCTCCCCCTGTCTATTTTGTACCTACCATTTATGCTTCTTATCCCCCGTACCTTTTTCCCCATTTTTCTCCTTCTTCCTTCCCACTGGTAATCCTCCATGTGATCTCCATTTCTGATTCTGTTCCTGTTCTAGTTGTTTGCTTAATTTATTTTTGTTTTTGTTCTTTTAGGTTCAGTTGTTGATAGTTGTGTTTGTTGTCATTTTACTGTTCATAGTTTTGATCTTTTTCTTAGATAAGTCCCTTTACCATTTCATATAATGAGGGCTTGGTGATGATGAACTCCTTTAACTTTACTTTGCCTGGGAAGCACTTTATCTATCCTTCCATTCTAAATGATAGCTTTGCCAGATAGAGTAACCTTGGATGTAGGTCCTTGCCTATCATGACTTTCAATACTGCTTTCCAACCCCTTCTTGCCTGTAAGGTTTCTTCTGAGAAATCAGCTGATAGTCTTATGGGAACTCCTTTGTAGGTAACTATCTACTTTTCTCTTGCTGCTTTTAAGGTTCTCTCCTTATCTTTAATCTTGAGTAATGTAATGATGATGTGCCTTGGTGTCTGCTTCCTTGAGTCCAAGTTCTTCGGGACTCTCTGAGCTTCCTGGACTTCCCAGAAGCCTATTTCCTTTGCCAGATTGGGGAAGTTCTCCTTCATTTTTTTTTCCCAAATAACTTTCAATGTCTTGTTCTTCCTTTTCTTCTCTCACACCTATAATTCAGATGTTGGAGCTTTTAAAGTTGTCCCAGAGGTTCCTCAGCCTCTCCTCATTTTTTTTTAATTCTTGTTTCTTCATTCTGTTCTTGTTGAATGTTTATTTCTTTTCTGTTCCAAATCATTGAGTTGAGTCCCAGTTTCCTTCCCTTCACTATTGGATCCCTGTATATTTTTGTTTATTTCATTTTGCATAGCCTTCCCTTTTACCTCCATTTTGCGTCCATATGCCACCAATTCTGTGAGCATCCTGATTACCAGTGTTTTAAACTCTGCATCTGTCAGGTAGGCTATCTCTTCATCACTTAGTTCTATTTTTAGAGTTTTGATCTATTCTTTCCTTTGGGCCATATCTTTTTGTCTTGGCACACTTATTATATTGTGAGGGGCAGAGCCTCAGGTATTCACAAGGGTGGGGCAACCACATCATTGTCTTGTGGCACTGTATGTGGGGGAGGATCCAAGAGGGAACAATGTGGCTTGCTTGGCTCTTAGCCAACTTTCAGTCATTTTCCTTGTTACCCACAGGTAAATTGGACCCTTCTGGTGCTGATTCCTGGATGAGTGGGTTTGTGTACATTCTAGGACCCTCTGGGCCTCTCAGATGAACTCTCTTGTGAAGCTCACAGTTTCTCCCACTGCTGTGATTCCCACAGGTTTTTACCAGTAGAGGTTTGGAGGCTTTCTTTTCCCACACTGGAACCCTGGGTTGCATGGTCTCTTTCACTCTAGTTGCTCCTTCCAGTTTACCCACACACAAATGTGAGACTGCCCAGTCTGCTAGCTTTTGCCTTGTCCACCCCAGTCCACCAGATGCAGGCATGTCACATGTACTCTCCACCCTGACTTCCCATCTCTGCCCTTCCTACCAGTCTGGATGAATGTTTGTTTGTTTGTTTCTTTCTTTCTTTCTTTTTAATTCCTTGGTTGTTGTACTCCAATACAGTAAAATTTTCTGGCAGTTCAGGTTATTTTTTGTTTTTAAATTTGTTGCTGTCCTTCTTTTAGTTGTGCAAGAAGAGAAAATGCATCTACCTACACCTCCAGCTTGGTCAGAAGTCTATCAACAATCCAATTTAAAAATGGGCAAAGGACCTGAACAGACACTTCTCCAAAGAGAACATACAGAGGGCCAGAGACATATGAAAGGATGTGTAGCATCACTAGCCACCAGAGAGATGCCAATCAAAGCCACAATAAGAGACCACATCACACTGGTAATAATGACCACCATAGACAAATAAACAAATAAGGACTGGCAAGGTTGTGGAGAAAAGGGAATCCTAGTACACTGTTAATGGGATTGCAGACTGGTGCCACCATTCTGGAAAACAGTTTGGAATTTCCTCAAAAAACTAAAAATGGATCTGCCTTTTGAACCAGCAATTCCAATGCTGGGATTATACCCTAAGATTCCTGAAACACCAATTTGAGAGAACCTATGCTTGCCAATGTTCATAGCAACACAATTTACAATAGCCAAGTGCTAGAAGCAACCTAAGTGCCCATCAATGAATGGGTAGATTAAAAAACTGTGGTACATTTACGCAATGGAATCCTACACAGCAAAAGAGGGAAGGAACTCCTACCTTTCACAACAGCATGGGTGGGTCTGGAGAGACTTATGCTAAGTGAAATAAGCCAGACAGTGATAGACAAATACCATATTATCTCACCTATAAGTGTAATCTAATCAATAAAACAAACAAGCAAGCAAAATAGAATCAGAGACATTGAAATAAAGAACAAACTGACAATAACCAGAGGGGAGGGAGAGCGGGATAACAGGAGAAAGAAGGGGAATGGTCATCAAGGAACATGTGCAAAGGGTACATGGACAAAGACAAATGTGGGTAGGAATGAGGGTGGGAGGCGGTTTTGGGTTGGGCAAGGGAGAGTAGTTGGGGGATAATGGAGACAACTGTACTTGAAAAACAATTAAAAAATAACACTGTTAAAATGCTTCTGATGTGCCTAATTCTCTCAAGTGAACACATTGACACACATTAGTTAATTAGATTAACTAGCTGTCCTATTGGAAAACACGGAGAGTTTTCCTTTGAGGAATGAGGTACCCAGAGGTTTCAATGAGGAAAAGCACAAAAATCACAAGTATAATTTAGGAGCAGCGGTTGGTAGGGGAAGACAGCCTAAGGGATTCTGACAAGTCACTGAGAGGGCCACACCTCAAGGTTGTTTGGAGAAAAAGAGGCTTTTACCAAAGGAAAATTGTGCTCTATTTATTAATTTGCCTAGAGCAGGTCTTAACAAAAATTTTAATAGAGAGAAATGGAAAAAATATATATCAGAAACTAGGACTATCTTGGAGTGCCATGGAGCAATGAGGGTTTCCCAACATTGTCCTATTGTTCTTTTTTCACTATATTTCTTTCATATTGCTTTCACATACAGATTTTCACTCTCAATTTCTAGGTTGAGAGGGAGCTAAGAAAATGAATTAGATATAACTTAAAAGGAAAACACTATAGTTTCTCGCTGTGCATAAACCCTAGATAAATTTAATAAATATTTACAGAAAAAATTTGTATACCTGTAAGCATGAATATATTAATATTTATATATCTGTAAGTATGAAGATACATGTGATTGTTTTCTTACACTTTTATTGATACATAATTGACATACAGCATTGTGTAAGTTTAAAGTGTGAAGCATAATGACTTGACTTATAAATATTGTGAAACAATTACCATCATAAGTTAGTGAACATCCATCATCTCACAGATACAAAAAAAAACACCAAACAAAGATTTTTCTTGTGATAAGAACTCTTAGGATCTTCTTTACCAACTTTAAAATATACCGTACAACCATGTTAACCATAGTCATCATGTACATTATATCTCCAGTACTTATTTCTCTTATAACTGGAAGTTTGTACCTTTTGAACACCTCCATTAATTCACCCTCCCCACCTGATCTCTTTTTCTTTGAGTTTGTTTTTTCTTTTTTTTAAGATTCCACATGAATGTAATATCATACAATATTTGTGTTTGCCTGGCTTATTTTACTAGTATAATGTACTCCAGTTCCTCCCATTTTGTTGCAAGTGGCAGGAATTCATTTTCTTTATGGCTGAATTATACACACACACACACACACACGCATACACGCATATCTATATATCTCACAGCTTTCATTCATTCCTTGATGATCATTCAGCACTTAGGTTGTTTTCATAACTTAGATATTGTAAATAGTGCTGCTATAAACATGAGGATGCAGATAATCATTTTTTCTCTCTTTAATAGAAAGTTTTTGTTTCCTTCAGACATATTTCTAGCAGTGGAATTTCTGGATCATATGACAATTCTATTTTTAATTTTTGAGACCCCTCAATACTGTTTTCCATTGTGGCTGAGGTATGTGTACTTGTAATGTCATGTAAATAGATTGAGCTTGGGCATAAGGGTTATACTGGTGGGATAATAAAGATAAAGCTATTCAGCTTAAGCTCTACTTGGGTACCCCAGCATTTTGAATATTTGGGACTTTTATTCTCTAAGTACACTTGTCATGGCTTTCTTTCTGATTCATTGGTATTTTTGTTCCATTTCTTTTGACAATTATTCCTCATCTCTTCAATGTACAAATTTTGCAAAGACTTCAAGGCTCAGTTCTCAACTGATTCTATATTTATACCCTCAGTAATCTAATCCAGTCTCATGGTTTTAATATCAGTTATGTGCATAAAACTAACAAATTTATATCTCAAACCATGAACTTTCTCCCAAACACCAGACTCATACACTATTGCCCAATCAACGTCTCCACACAGATGTTAATAGACAGCTCAAAATAGAACTGCTAAATTCTTCCTCTAAAACTTCTCCCCAAATCTTACACTTCTGCCTAATTAGCTTCTATCCATTCTTGCAATTGCTTATTCCAAGGACCCTGAAGTTATTCTTGACTCCTTTTAATTTCATTTACACCTAATTCACCTAAAAATCTTATCTGCCACCAAACTAATGAAGCTTAACTTTTATTTATGTGAGTCCTTCCTAAGCCCTAGGAGGGATCTGAACAATGTGATAGCTCCAGAACCTAACCACTACTTATCTCCTCTATCTGCTACCACCATTTTCAAAGATGCATCATCTCTCACTTGGATTGTTACAATAGCTTTCTAACTGTTCTTACTGATCCCAACATTGTCTACACTATAGCTGTTTCCACCCATACTGAAGAATAATTTTTTAAAAATATAAGTCTAAGCATGTAACTCCTCAACCCATTCAAAGATTTTTCATCTCAATCAAAATAAAAGTTATAGTCATTGCTATTGTCTAAACAGGGATGGAAAATAGGGCCTGTAAGACAAATATGGCTCATATCCTGGTTTACAATAACCCACATACTCAGAATATTTAAATTATTTTTAACATGTTTAAAGGGTTGGAGAAAACAAGAAAAATACTTTGTAACATGTAAATATTCAAATGAAATTCAAACTTAAATGTTCACAAATAAAGTTTCATTGGAACACTGTGATTTATTTATGCATTATCTATGACTGCTTTTGTACTAAAATGTCAGTGTTCAGGATTTACAATGAAAACAACATGTGCTGCTCTCATTGATTTCATGATCCTCCTCAGTGTATTACAAATCACAGTGATGCAGTTATGCCTCGAGTGTATTTCATATGCCACACATACCACCATAGGTACATTTTACCTAGTTTTGTTACCAGTGTATATTTGTAATGTCAAAACAAAAGAAAGAAAAGTTGACTTTGAATATTATTCTTTTTAGGCATAACAGAGTGTCAATTATTTTGTTATTCAGTTAGGTGGCTAAGCATTGTGTTTATTTTGTAATGACAGTAAAACTGTGTTAAAGCAATATGATGTATGTTGATATTACAAGACAACATATTTATCTCAGTATTCCCACTCATAGGAAAAAAATCAGAAAAAGAAGAAAATCTAAAACGGGCATATTTTATCATAGTAGAAATTCTTTGCAAAAATAAAAGCTGAAAATGAGGTTGCTACTAAAGTAAGCTTCTGAGTAGCTCATGTGTTAGCCAAGCCAGGAAAACCATTTACTGATGCTCAATAAATTAAACCATATTATAGCCTTTAGATAAGAGTAGTTTCTTGAAGAGTTGAGGGCATTGGTAGCCTTTTCAATAGTAAATTTAAAAAAAAACCAGTTTCAAGTGATTTCCTTTGGCTTTTGGTACAGTGATAGGAGTTACCAACACTGCTCAGTTGTTATTAATTTCAGAAGGAAAGGTTGAGTTTGAAGTCACTAAAGAATTAACCTGTATGAATAATCTGCATGGAACTACAGGCAAGAACATGTTCAAAGAAATAAAAAAAAACATTAATTTGGTACAATCTGAAGTAGAGTTTCCTAAGATGTATCAGCTGATGGTGATAAAATATGCATAGAGAAGGAAAAGTATTACTTTAGCAAATTTTCAAAGCTGACGTGATCATATTGATAAATACAGAAAAATATTTGACAAAATCCATCAGCCATTTTTGATAAAAACTTTCAGCAAAGTGGGATTAGAGGGAACATAACTAAACATAATGAAGGTCATATATGACAAAACCACTGCCAGGATAATACTCAACAGGCAGAAACTACAAGTGTCCCTCTTAATATTGGGAACAAGACAGGGATAGCCACTTTCATCTCTCTTATTCAACAGTACTGGAAGTCCTAGCCACAGCAATCAGGCAAGAAGAAATAAAAGGCATCCAAATTGGAAAGGAAGAAGTAAAATTATTATTATTTGCAGATGACATGATGCAGTACATAGAGAATCCCAAAGATTCAACCAAGAAACCACTATTACTAATAAATGAACTCAGCAAAACACTAGGATACAAAATTAATATCCAGAAATCAGTTGCAATTTTATATGCCAATAATGAACTAACAGAAAAGGAAATATAAAAACAATCCCATTCACAATTACTTCAAAAAGAAAAAGGATACCTAGGAATAAATCCAACCATTGTTGTAAAAGACTAGTATTCAGAGAATTACTGTATTTTGCCATGTATAATGCACATATTTTTGTCTAATTTTTTTAGGGAAAAATAATGATGCACATTATAATGGTTAGTACTAAGTCCATATCTATATAAATGTTTTTAATTCTTTTATGTATGATTATGTGGTAAAAGTATAATTCTAGAAAGCAATAATGGTATCTGTGTGCAAAATACTACTCTGGAATATGATAATCAGTTTCATTTCTAAATATAAATAAATAAAAGATTGATTTAAAGAATTAAAATGAAAGATGTTTTTCCTGAAAGTGTGGGTCAGAAATGTGGGTGTGTATTATACACAGCAAAATATGGTATAAAGCACTGAAGAAAGATTCGGATTGCCAGGGTGGTGGAAAAGTGAATGGAAGTTACACTGACCTCCTCCCAGGACAAATCTGAAATTACAAATAAATTGTGGAGAAATCACCAAGAACAAAAACCTGAACAATAGTGAGAGAGAAGCCTTAAAACCTTGGACAGACAGAAGAATCAGTTTCAGCACAACCTGACTGATAGGGACTGAGGTGGAGACTCAAGAAGGCTGGTTAGGCACCCACAGGAAGCAGATCCAGAGAGATAAGTGAGCGGCTGGTTGGATGCCCCTGGGAAGAGTGGGGTCAGGGATCCCAGCCTAGGGTACCAAACCCAAAAACTACACAGATAACAGCCAGCTGTGAAAAAGGGCAGGGCTACTCTCTGCCAGATACAGGTGGTTGGAGATACAAAGAGCCATTTAAAGGGCCAGCATATAAATTTTCATTTGTAGCCACTTACCCAGGACTCTGGCAAAGGCATGGGCAGAGTGGACTAGAGATGACTGAGAAGGGACTAGGGGTGGAAGATTTGGGGAGATAACTGAGAGAGTAGCCACCAGAATTTCAGTGTTGAGTTATCCCTGAAGCAGCAATAGCCATCTTGCTTAGGCAGACCACTCCTCTGAGCTGCATCAGCCTGAGAGGAAACAATAGCCCCACCCCCAGGAGGGACTGTTCCCTGGCCCTGTGGTGCTTAAGCCTGACTGCAGAGTGCAGAGTGGCAGCCACAGACAGGAGATCCCTGGCAAAGGAGGGGGGCAGAGTGGACTAGAGGCGCTCAAGGAGAGACTGGGAATGGAGGATTTGGGGAGAGAAATGAAAGTAGCACCCAGGATCCTGGTGCTAAGTCATCCCCCATACTTCAGGAGTCACCATGCTCAGGAAGACCATTCATCTTTGAACAGCAACAACCTGAAGGGAAAGATTAGCACCAAATAAAGGAGGGATTCTGCCCTGCCCTATGGTGCTTAAACCTGACTGCTGAGTGCAGAGTGACTAGATTAACTGCTGAAGCAGACAACCACAGAGAGTAGATCCCTGGAAGTCTCAAACAGGTTGCCTAAGGTCAGATGGTGTCAACATCTCATATCATCAGAGGTGAATCCAGAAAGAACAAACAACAGTAAATACTAGAGTCTACCGAGATGATATCCACTGTGGTCTTCTCCATAATTTGTGATATTTTCTTTACCACATAGCTCTTTAGCATTCATTTCTTATCCATCAAGTTGGTTTACATTAAATCACTAGATATACTATAATTTATTTCTCCCCTTTCTTATAATAGTCTTAACATCTTTATACCCTTATTAATATTGGATCATTTGCTGATGATAGTGGGATTGAAGGGGGGAGTTATTTTTGTGGGTGTGAGTTTGCTTCCTGGGCTTCGTAGTTTTCTTCTGACAACACCTGCATAAAAATACACAAGTTGTGGTGGGCAGAATGACCCTCAGTGAACAAGCTGGAGGTAGGAACCCACCAAAGAATGATGAAACAACAATCAAAACCCAATTACTTCCAAGGAGCCAACATAAACTGAGTAAAAGTCATCCCAAGAGCATCAAGTTCAGGAAATCAAGGAGACTGCACCTCTGAATCTCACAGGTCTACTACCATAGAAGTTGACACCACAATGTCAGAGAGTCAAAAGAGATCAATTTAAGAAGGAGAAGCAAAAAAGAAGATACTCACAAGTACTGGGAAGACCAAAAAACCCCAATCAAAACAAAAGGAGGAATCATCAGAAAGAGTACTAAATGAAGTAGAGGCAAGTCAATGTTCAGATATTGAGCTCAAAACAATGCTAATAAAGGAGATCAATGAGCTTAGTGAGAATTACCAAAAACTACAGGGAAACTAGGAAGCACTTACTGCAAAATATATCAGCAAGAAAAAGGACATAGAAACTATCAACAAGAGTGAAGAGGAAATGAAGAATACAATTTCTGAGTTGGAGAACACATTAGAAGGAATCAAAATCAAGCTAGGTGAAGCAGAGACTTAAATAAGTGAGCTGGAAGACAAGGTAGAAAAAACTCCCAGAAAGAGCAAGAAAATGAAAAAAAAAAAAAACACTCAAAAATTTTTTAAAAAAAGGAGTTAAGAGAAATGCAGGACAACATGAAAAATAATAATACTTGTATAATAGGGATACCAGAAGGAAACGAAGAGAAACAAGGGATAAAAAATACCTGTTTGAAAAAGGAATGATGGAAAACTTCCTTAATTTGAGGTAAGAAAAACTCAAGCAAGTAAACGAAGCACAGAAAGTCCCAAGCAAGAAAAATCAAAAGAGGCCCACTCCAAGACACATAAAATTAGAATGGCAAATGTCAAACACAAAGAGAATTCTTAAGGGCAACAAGGGAGAAACAGGAAGTAATATACAAGGGAGGCTCAATAAGGTTTGCAGCTGACCTTTCAACAGAAACACTACAAGCCAGAAGGTAATGGCAAGAAACATTCAAGTAATGAAAATCAAAGGCATGCAACCAAGAATGCTCTATCCAGCAAGACTTCCAATTAAAAAGGAAGGTGAAATGAGGAGTTTCCCTGACAAAAGAAGGCTAAAAGAATACACGTCTACCAAATCAGCACTGCAAGATATGCTAAAGGCACTGCTTTAAAAAGATGAAGACAAAAGACTGAGAGAGCAAGAACACACGTAGAAAGGGAAAAAAATGAATAAGCACCTATCAATAATAACTTTAAATGTAAATGGATTAAATGCTCCAATCAAAAGACATAGGGTAACTGAATGGATAAGAAAACATGACCTGCACATAAGCTGCCTACAAGAAACCCACCTGAGAACAAAAACCTGCACAGATTGAAAATGAAGAGTTGGGAAAAAGCATTCTAAGCAAATGGACAGGAAAAAAAAAACACGGTAGCAATACTTATATCAGACAAAATATACTTCAAAAGAAAGGCCATTAAAAGAGACACAGGACACTTCATAATACTCAAGGGAAGAATATATCAAGAACACATAACATTGTAAACCTATATGCACCCAACTTAGGAGCTTCCAAATATATAAGGAAAATCTTGGAGGACTTCAGGAAAGATATAGACAGCAACACACTTATACTAGGGGATTTTAACACCCCACTGTCAATAATGGATAGATCTTCTAAACAAAATATCAACAAGGATATTGTGGAACTTAAAAATGCATTAGATCAAATGTACTGAACTGATATGTATAGAACCATTCATCCTAAAGAAGCAAAATACATATTCTTTTCAAATACACATGGAAGAGTAGCAAAGATAGACCACATGATAGAACATAAAACAAGACTTAACAAATTGAAGAAAATTGAGGTCACAACAACCGTTTTCTCAGACCACAAATGATTGAAACTAGAAACCAACCTCAAGGAACAAAACTCAAAACACTCAAATTCATGGAGACTGAAGAGCATGGCATTAAACCATGAAAGGGCAAATAATGAGATCAAAGACAAAATAAAAAAAGTTTCTGGAAACAAATAAAATCAACATACAACAGGTCAAAATCTATGGGAAACTGTGAAGGCAGTCCTGACAGGGAAGTTCATATCAATACAGGCCTACCTAAAAAAGATGGAAACATTTCAAGTAAACGGCCTAACAGTACATCTACAAGAACTGTAGAAACAACAACAACAACAACAACAACAACAACAACACCCAGAGTGAATATAGGAAGGAAATAATGAAGATGAGAGCAGAACTGAATGACATAGAGACTAAAGAACAATGCAAAGTACCAATAAATCCAGGAGCTAACTCTATGAAAAGATATACAAAACTGACAAGCTTTTAAGAAGACTAATCAAGAAAAAAAGGAAGAGGACTAAATAAATAAAATCAGCAACAGAAGAGGAGAGATTACAACAGACACCACAGAAATACAAAGGATTATAAGATATTACTACAATAGCTATATACCAAGTAATTGGAAAACCTGGGTGAAATGGACAAATTCCGAGAAAAATATAGTCTTCCAAAACTGAATGAAGAAGAAGCAGAATGCCTGAACAGACTGATAAAAGCTGGTGAAATTGAAGCAGTAATCAAAAAAACTTCTGGCACACAACAGCCCTGGACTGGATGGTTTCACAGAAGAATTTTATAAAACACTTCAAGGAGAGCTAACCCCTGTCCTTCTCAGACTATTCAAAAAAAAATTCAAAGAAGTGAAAACTGTCAAATTCTTTTTGTGAGGTCAGCATCATCTAATCCCAAAACCACATAAACACAAAGAAAACTACAGGCCAGTATTGCTGATGCACAAAGATGCTAAAATCTTCAACAAAATATTGTCAAAACACATTCAGCAACACATTAAAAAGAACACCCACCATGATTAATTGGGATTCATCCCAGGGATGCAAGGATGGTACAATATTTACATATCAATAAACATAATACATCACATAAACAAAAGGAAGGACAAAAATCACATAATCATATCTGAAGATGCAAAAAAGCATTTGATAAGGTACAGTACCCATTTATGACAAAAACACTCAGCAAAGTGGGGAATAAAGGGAGCATATCTCAACACAATAAAGACCGTATATGAAAAACCTACAGCCAACATCATACAAGTGGGCAAAAATTAAAATGTACCCACTAAGATAATAACTTAAGGAACAGGACAAGTGTGTCTGCTTTCACCACTTCTATTCAACATAGTATTGAAAGTCCTAGCCACAGCCATAAGGCAAGAAAAAGAAATAAAAGGCATCCATATTGGAAAGGAGGAAGTAAAACCACCATTGTTTGCAGGTGACATGGTAGTGTTTATAAAAAACTCTTTAGACTCCACCAAAAAACTATGCTACCTAATAAGTGAATCTGGCAAAACAGTGGAATACAAAGTCAATATTCAGAAATCAAAGGCATTTTTCTACACCAACCATGAAATATCAGAACCAGATATCAGGAAAAAATCACATTTTCTGTAGCAAAAAGAATAAAATACCTAGGAATAAACTTAACCAAAGAGGTGAAAGACCTTTACTAAGAAAATTACACAACACTGAAGAAAGAAATTAAGGATGACACAAATAAATGAAAGCATATACCGTGCCCAAGGATTGGAAGAATTAACATAATCAAAATGCCCATACTACCCAAAGCAATTTATATCTTCATCACAATCCCTATTAAAGTACCAAAGACATATTACACAAATATAAAACAAACATTTCAAAAATGTATATGGAAGAACAAATAGCCTCAGCAATTTTAAGAAAGAAGAACAAAGTAGGAGGGATCACAATACCTGACATCAAACTATATTACAAAACCACCTAAATCAAAACAGTCTGGTACTGGCATAAGAACAGACACATGTATGAATTGAACGGAATAGAGAGCCCAGAAATAAACCCTTGTCTCCATTGTCAATTAATATTTGACAAAGGGGGTAGAAGCATAATATGGAGTAAAAATAGCCTTTACAATAAATGGTGTTGGGAGATGTGGACAGGTACATAATAAAAAATGAAACTCGACCACCAACTGACATTATATAGAAAAATAAACTCAAGATGGATGAAAGACTTAAATATAATTTACGACACCATAAAAGTCCTAAAGGAGAACATAGACAGGAAAATGTCAGATATTCCACACAGCAATATTTTCATCGATATGTTCCTTAGAGCAAGGGACATAAAGGAAAGAATAAACAAATGGGACTTCACCAAAATCAAAAGATTCTGCACAGCTAAAGAAAACAGCAGCAAAATGAAAAGGTTAACAACCAAATGGTCAAATATATTTGTCAATGATACCTTAGACAATTGTTTGATCTCCAAAATATAGAAAGAATTCTTATATCTCCACTCCAGGAAAACAAACAATCCAATTAAAAATGGGCAAAGGAGCTGAACAGACACTTCTCCAAGGAGGATATCACAGGGCCCAGAGACATATGAAATGATGCTCAACATCACTAGCCATCAGAGATGAAAATTACAACCACAATGAGATGACACTTCACACTGGTCAGAATGGCCATCAAAAACAAATCAACAAACAACAAGTGCTGATGGGGTTTTGAAGGAAAGGGAACCCTAGTACACTGCTGGTGGGAATGCATAGTAGTGCAACCACTGTGGAAAACAGTATGTAATTTCCTCAGAAAGCTAAAAATGGAACTGCCTTTTGTCCTGGCATTTCCGCTGCTGGGATTATACCCTAAGAATCCTGAAATAGCAATTCAAAAGATCTCATGCACCCCTGTGGTCATATCACCACAATTCACAATAGCCAAGGGCTGAAAGCAACCTAAGTGCCCACCAGCAAATGAGTGGGTCAAAAACGGTGGTACATTTACACAATGGGATATTATGTAGCAGAAAGGAAGAAGGAACGCCCACCCTGCACAAGAGCATGGATGGAACTGGAGAGCATTATGCTAAGTGAAATATGTGAGATGGTGAAAGGCAAATGCCATATGATTTCACCTACAAGTGGAGCCTAACCAACAAAACACACATGTGAGCAAAATAGAACCAGAGGCAGGAAAATAAAGAAAAAACTGACAGTGACCAGAGGGGAGGAATAAGGAGCATAATGGGGGAAAGAGAGGGATGCACCATCAAAGAACATGTGTAAAGAGCCAATGGACAAAGACAATGGGTGGGGAGGATTGAATGTGAGAGGTGGGGGTGGATAGGGCAGGGGAGACTAATGGGGTAAAAATGGGGACAACTGTAATTGAAGAACAATAAAAAAAATGAAAAAAATTTAAGAAAACAAAAAAAAAAGAAAAAGACACTGAAGAAATATTTGAAGAAGATACAAATAAATGGAAGCAAACACTGTGTTCATGGATAGGAATAATTAACATTATTAAAATGTACATACTACCCAAAGCAATCTATAGATTCAGCACAATTCATATAAAGATTCCAATGTCATATTTCATAGGATCAGAACAAATATTTCAAAACCTTATATGGAACCATAAATGGCCCTGGATAGCTGGAGTGATCTTCTGAGAGAAGAACAAAGTTGGAAGAATAACTCTACCTAATATCAAACTATACTATCATGCTGCAGTAATCAATATAGCATGGTACTTGCATAAAAACAGGCACATAGATCAATGGAACAGAACAGAGAGCCCAGAATTAAATGCACATCTTTATAATCAATTAATATTCAACAGAAGAAGGAAGCATATACAATGGGCTAAAGATAGTTTATTCAATAAATGTTGGGAAAATTGGGCAGAGATGTGCATAAAAATTAAAACTAGACCACTTTCTCACATCATACACAAGAATAAATTCAAAATGGATGAAAGACTTACATATTAGACCCAGAACCATAAAAGTCCTAGAAAAAACATAGGCAGTAAAATCTGAGACATTGCTTGCAGCACTATTTTGTCAGATATATCACCCCAGGCAATGGAAACAAATAAAAAAATAAAAAATATGACTACATCAAACTTAAAAGTTTTTACTCAGCAAAGACCATAAACACAATGAAAGACAACCCACAGAATGGGATAACATATTCAGATACATCTGATAAGGGGTTAATCCCCAAATTTACAAAGAACATTTAAAGCTCAACACCAAAAAAACTGAATAATCCAATTTAAAAAATGGACAAAGGACCTGAATAGATACTTCTCCAAACAGGACATATAGATGACCAATAGAAATATGAAAAGATGTTCAACATCACTAATCATTAAGAAATGCAAATTAAAACCACAATGAGATATCACCTGACACCTGTTAGAATGACTATCATCAATAAACCAACAAAGAACAAGTACTGGTGAGGATATGGAGAAAAGGGAATCATTTGGCACTGTTGGTGGGAATGCCGACTGGTGCAACCACTGTGGAAAGCCATATGGAGATTCCTCATAAAATTAAAAATGGATCTGCCTTTAACCCAGCAATCCCACTTTTAGGAATATACATGAAGAAACCCCAAACACTAATTTGAAAGAACATAAGCACCCCTATGTTTATTGTGTAGTTATTTATAATCACCAATTACGGAAGAAGCGCAAGTGTAGAATCATAAATGAGTGGGTAAATCAACTATGAGATATTTACGCAATGGAATGCTATTTGACCGTAAAAAAGAAGAAAAATTTACCCTTTGTGACAGTATAAATGCACCTGGAAAACATTATGGGAAGTGAAATAAGTCAGTCAAAGGAAGACAAATACTATATGATTTCACTTATATGCAGAAGCTAATGAACAAAATGAGCTAACAAGCAAAACAGAGACTGACTCATAGATAAAGAGTAGGATTAAAGCTTTCGGGGCAGGGGAATTAGGGGATGAAGGGATGGAGCAAAAAAGGAAAAAGAACTGGCAGATATGGACAATAGTGTGGTGATTGCAAGGGGGGAGGTGCATATAAGGGGGTTAAAGGGTAGTGGAAAAAATACAATAGAAATTTTAAAAAAAGAAAATGTGATGTGCTTAAAGCCTATGATTATTCATTGTATTATTCATCAGCTGTTGACCTGTGGGAAATACTCGAATCTGTCACGTGTTATTAAAGCAGTAGATTTGATGGTAAATTTCACTCGCTCTTGTATACTGAACCCATTGTCAATATTAAAAGCTGAATATTCCGACTTCCCCTTCTACACAACAAACAGTTCAGTGATTTAGCAGCCATATATATATATATATATTTTTTTAAACCATACTTATGTATTTTGTTTTGGAATCACTTTCAACTTACAGATAAATTGAAAAGATAATACTGCAAGTTCCCCCATACCTCTGACCCTCTTTCCCCCACTGTTAACCTATTATATCACC
>PVJD01015078.1:0-26452 GCA_004026545.1 Mormoops blainvillei | reverse complement strand
ACTTGACTCAACCCTTTGATGGCTTTCCACTTTCTCGGGATGAAGTTCAAACTCTCTGCCTTGCCCAAAAGGCCCTGTGTGGGCTGGGCCCTGCCACCTCCCTCCCTTCTACCCGGATTACTCTCCTCCATGCTCACAAGGCCCCTGTCTCACTGACCTTCGCTTCCACAGGCACACTCAGTCCCACCCACCCCTCCGGCCTCTGTCTCCGCTGCTCCCCACTCCACTGCCTCCCGTCTGGACCACTCTTATTTCTTCTCCTCTTATCCTTCGTGACAGCAGCCCTGAGACCAGGGCTTGTGAGCAGGTTGTCATTTGGGAATGTGATCCTTGCAGGCGGGAGTGTGGAAGATGGGATAAAAACAGGGAAGAGTAGAAACCCATAAGAGAGGACCGGGCATAGCCACGGGACACTGGTGCTCGATTCCGTGGGACCATATGGCATGTGTCTCGGACCTGTCTACCCAGGGGATGGAAGAGGAAAGCATGTATATATCAGCCTCTCTTTCCATTGGTTTTCCACTGTCTGGGGCTACATGTGAGTGAGGACTGCCTGGTGTCCCCTCCACAGTGACAGTGGAGACTTGGACAAGGTAGCGCAGAGTCACAGCATAGGTGGAGGCAAGGCACTGCCATGTCACACCTCCAAGAGGCTGGTCTGTGAGGAATTGGTTGCCACAGCAGGAGATGGAGTAGGAGGTGGACCAAAGTGGTACCTGGCAGCTGCTGGAAACATCTTCCCTGGCCACCTGTCTCCAGGTGACCCCCTGTGATCATCCACTATCTCAGTACCTCATTTATTTCCCATGAAATGCTTAACCCAGTTTGTGTTTGTTTTATGTTAGCCCACCGATTTTTAGTTTGCCTCCCTCACTCATATTGGCTTCTTAAGAGGATGGCTCTGGCTGCGATGTATGGAGCAGACTTCAGGCAGAAGGGTGGAACGGGGTGGCAGGGGACCAGGCAGGGGACCAGGCAGGGACCCTGCACGTCCGGGAGATAGATGGTGGGTCTGAGGTCATCAGTAGAGACAGAAGGATGAGCCGGATTCAGGAGGGTTTTGGAACGGACTTGATGAGACATGATCCTGGATCAGGTGTGGGGGCTAGGGAGAGAAGAACCAAGGGGGACTCGTGGGGGCGGGTGTTGGCTTGAGAACCTGGGGCGTGTGGGTGTCCTCTTCTGGGTGGAGGGCTCATGAGTCAAGGCTGCACCTGCCACAACCTCAAGACCTGGTGTATTGAAGGGACTAACTCATATTTGTTCAATGAATGAATGAAAAAATGGAAAAAGAGACCCAGAGTGAGAGAGGGAGGAAGGGAGAAAGATGAAGGAAAAACAAAGAAGGGGCGTGACGGAGAGGGTGTGGGGCCTGGTCCTCGCCTCTTCAGAGATGCCTTTGTCGACCACCCAAAAGCGTCCTACCAGTGCTGCCCTCCGTCTCGTCGCCCGCTACGGTTTCCGTAGCTCTGTGACATGCTGTGACTCTCTTCTTCCTGCCTTCGCTCATTTGTGTCTATATCTCAGACCAGGATACAATCTCTATGAGGACAGGAACTTACCTTGCTTGTCCACTGCTGTGCAATCTGCTCCTCTCTCCATGAATGACGTGTAGGTGGCACTCCATAAATATCGAGTAAACGATTAATGGACAAGGGAGAGAGGCTGAGAGGCGTCAGGTGGTCCAGTGACACTCAGCCTGACCTCTGGGGAAAGAAGAGAAGTTGAAATTTCCGTGGACTGCCAAGGGCCAGCGGCCTGATCTTTGGGACGAGGCTGCATCGAGTATCTGCACCCCCAGCCCTCTCTGTCACATCACACAGGCAGGTTTGAGGTATGGGGGTGAAAGGTTCTAAATAAAACCAAAATCTCATTGTCTCCGGTCTTCTGATTACCACGTACTTAGACTGCAGTTACACAGTCAGCGGTGATGAGCTGTAATTGCAGGTGTTTTCTGTGGTTATTTTTTCCTCTGGAAAATAAACTGATACCTATGATTTCCCCCAAGATATGCTCCCGTCTACTGCCCTGAGGCAAAGGCTGAGCAGTCTTTATTACCCCATAACCACGGCTCCCTTTCCTCTTCTTGGTGAGCAGGTGGGCTGGGGGAAGTGGAGAGATCCTGTGTCCTGGTCTAGATTCTGCCACCAGCTTGCTGGATGATGGTGGATCTCAGTTTGCCCATCTGAAAAATGATCGCTGTGCTGGGGGCCTGAGGAGGTAAAGTGGGTGGGGACAGGATCCCAGTGGCACACGAGGACCTTGAAGGAGGAGCTTTCAGGAGCTAAGGGCTGAGCAAACAAAGTGGGGAATCCAGGAGGCTGAGGAATCAGCATTGGGCAAGAACTAGCCCCTCAACCTAAGACACAGTCAGAAAGAAACCGCGGTGTCACCCCGCCCCTAATCTCTCCTTGTTTCCCTGCAGGTCCAGGAGATTATTTGTAACTTCAGAGGCCTCTGGCCCTTCCTGCATCACCTTCATCTTGGGTGCCCCTCCCGCACCCCCTTTCTTAGAGCCCATTTCTGGTTCTAAGGAACCACCATCCAGTTTGAAGTTTGAAGCTTTGAAACTGCTTGGTTCTACTGTCCAGTGGCTGGGGGCAGGCTGGGGGGCAGGGGAAACCCCAGACCTCACTGCCTAGGGGACACTCTGCTCCTGGCTTGCTCTCAGACTTGTCCTCCAGACTGTGCCCCCTGTCTGCCTGGACCCAGTGGGCGCTGACCCTGTCTGTGGTGCTGCACTTTTGTGGTCCGTGCCCCCTGGGCTTCCTCCGGGCGGGGCTGGGGTCAGAGGAGCCGCGCACGTACCGTCCCAGTGGGAAGTTGTGCCCTGAGCTTTCCAGCTCCAAACAGCAAATTTTTCAAACACACTTCAGGAGCTCAGCCTATTCCCAGGCTGGGCACAGACAGCCTGTGCTGGCTTCTGGGCTCAGAAGGACAGACGGGCAGAGGAGGTGGGGCATGTCTGCACTGCTTTTCTTCTCCCAGCCAGCCCTGCTGCGGGCCCTCTGCTCCAGGCCCCCATGAGGTCACCCGATCCTGATCACTGTCCTACTCCGCGCCTGTGCCTGCCCACCCCACTGGTTTCCTTGGGCTTCTAACACACTCGAAAACAGTATACACAGGCCCTTGCATGTACCATCCTCTCTTTCTTTCTTCACCTAAATCTGGAAGGAGCAGATAAACTCCCCCCGGGGGCGGAAGTGATGAGCCATTCCTCAAAGGTCTGCAAGAAGATCCATTCACCCACTGAGCAGCAGTCTGGTGTCTGACCCTGACCCCGACCCTGACACTGACCCACATCTGCTCGCCCTCTCTGATCCTGACCAGTAGAAAACAGTTCCCTGAGAGCTTCACAAGGTGGTTTCGCCGGTGCCGGTGCCGGTGGTATCCTCATTTCTGCCCCAGGGTTGCCCCCAACAACCCTGGAGGACGCCGGTGGGAGCTCTGTGCTTGTTTGGCCCAATCCTGGATCCTGCGAGGCTGGGGAGTGCAGGGCTACTACTGGGGCAGTAAGGCCATGCTCCTGCCCCCAGTCCTGTGGAGATGCAGTTCCAGGAGGCGTCCCATGCCACCGGTGTCAAGAGGTACCAGAAGAAATGAGTCCCGCTGCTCCCAGGGGCAGTCTCAGTGCCATGCCTTGTCCTGGCTTCTTCCTTTTGTCCCTGGCTCAGCCTCCACGGATTTCATTCCTGCTCCCTGGGGTCACCTCCCAAATAACAGGCACCCCACAGTCTTCATCTCAGGGTCTGGTTTGGGGAGAACTCCGGCTAAGACACCTACATTTCAGATGGTCCCGAAGGGGAACACGGAAAGAAGGTTTTGAGGTTCCAGGTCAGGCCTCGGTCCTGGCTGGGAGACTCGCAGGAGGCAACAGGGGCAAAGCAGGAGGCGAAAGTCCTGCTGGGAGACCTTACCTGCCTCTTCTATTTTGGGTTGGAGGGGGGCAGGCACAGAGGACATGGCAGTGACCTGAGATGGGTGGGGCCAGAGAGCAGCCCAGGGCCTGGCCGCCTGAAGTGGGACAAAGCAGGGCTATGGAGGAAGGCAGCACTCTGGCCTGGACAAGCGTGGGACCGTGTGAAGTCCTTGTCCGCGCGGCTTGGCCAGGGGAGCCCTGTATCATTTTCTCCGGCTCTCGCAGGAACCCCATCACAGCACAAGAGCCCAGAGAGAAAGCAATTCCCATGTCACTTGGAGGGTGGTGTGGGTGCTGGGGGGTGGTGCTGCAACACTGGGTTCATTAAGAGGCCCTGATGAAAAGGAGATCTTCCAAGGCTAATGTTAATTGCAAGCCGCAAGTGCAAAGGCATCTGGGATGATGAGAAACCTGCGGGGGGAGAAGCTAGGTACCCGTCAGCAGAGTGCGGGAAGCCAGGCCGGGCTGCCTGTCCGGACTCTGCAGGGTCACCCCAGAACCCCTGCACCCTGAGAGGGTCTCTGAGTGTGTGGGTGCCCACAGCCACCCTCAGAGGAGGGCAGAATTTTGAATCTGAGCAAAACACTGGGTTCATCTCAGGTTTCCCATCTGTTTTAGAAAGGACCTTGTGCTGTTTGGGTTGGGGGATAAGGTTCAGGTATGGGTTACTCTGGGCCTGGATGGAAATTCCCAAGATCAGCAGGTGGAATGGGAATAAATGAGGTAGGACAATAGCCCACCTGCGTTCTTGGGGACACAGTTTATGCATTCATTCAAGAAGCATTTAGTGAGTATCTGCTTCCAGCGATTGTTCGAGTTTTGGGGAAAATGTCAATGAACAAAACGGACAGCAGTCACTGGCAAGCCAAAGGCAAGTAAGCCTTGCAGGGCTTACATTCTGGTGGGGAGCTGACCATAACGATCACGGGACCTTCGTAAGTTAGTGGCGTATCAGAAGGCCCTAAGGGCTGCTGATGAAGAGGAAGGGCGGAAACTGGGAGGAATGGACAATGTGTGGAGATGGGGGGAGTAGGTCACAATTAGATAAGATGGTCATTCAGGGGAGGACTTGCTGGGAAGGTGAGATACAGCAAAGACAGGGAGGAGGTGACTGGTGGCTTTTGTTGCAAGCTCTAGGGCTGGAGCGTCCTTCGTTTTTGGTGGGGCAAGTGACACCTCACGTCCCCCACCCCAGGCCCTCCACATTCCGGCCCCTGGGAAAGAAACGCAGGTCCAGGTCTCTTCCTTGTAGGGAGATGACTGGTCCCCTGGCCAGAATGTTGCAGCATTCGCCTTGGTTTGAGACCTCAGTGGAGACACGGCCATTTAAGGGACCCCGGACTGGGTCTTTGGGGACTCTTGGAAGCCACCGTTGCCCCTCAGCACACATGGCTTTGCCTTCATTCCCAGGTATGGTCTCCTTTCCCCTTATCTTCCCCCATGAGGACATTTTCATAATGGGGTGATTTCATGCAAACACATTAAAAAAGCCGCAGTGCACTAGGGAAGCTGCCATAATCCTTTTGTGCAATATCTCTGTTCACTGCATTAATGATCCTCTCCAGATTATCCATTTCCTAACAAACCATTAACACAGAAAGGGGGTGGGGAGGGGAGGAGGGAGGAGGCGGGGCCGAGGACAGGGCAACCAGCTGAGGGCTGCTAACAGCAGGCTGCTACATCCTCCCCTGCTTCTCCAGGGCTGGGGGCTGGCGTCTCTCCCAGGAATGAGGGTCCTTATGAGGCAGGGACAGTGCTACTACCACTGGGAAGACATCCAGGCTCTGACTCCGGCTGGCAGCAAGGAGGCCTCCCTCCGCCTGGCTGGGCAACTCAGATCCTGGGGCCAGTTTCCTCCCTAAGGGGAGTAAATGAACCCAGATTGAGAATCCGGTCAGTGCTGGGAATGAATGAAGCAAATTTTACAATGTGTTCACCATCACGCAGGTTGGAGTATGCGGCTGGGATTTGAACCCAGGTTTCTTTAAACATACAGAGCTTGCTGGTTAACGAGAGCCTCCTGCCACTGCTGACCACCATCGGGGCTCGGTATTGGTGGCGTCCCAGCTGTCTGAAGCCTCCCTCTTCCTATTTCAGCTTCAGATCCATGCCTGGGGAGGGTTGGATCAATGACGTCAGAGCCATCCCTTACGACGGGATGGCTTCCCACTTCCTGCTTTCTTCTCTTCTGTTCTCCTTGCAGCAGGAATCCCCCCTACCCTTAAGACTCTACACAGAACAGCATGTAGCCCTTTGAGGGGCTCTGCACACATGGGACCCTCCGTCCACTGGGCACTGACTCTGGGCCTTTAGCGAAACTGCCCTGCACCCTTCACCCCCACTTCCATATTAGGTCTCACTTTGGTCATTGTCTGAACCGGGGAAAGCAGTAGCCCTCTTCCTGCAGGAAAGCATGGTAAGATCTATGGGATTTAATAAGACCATCCAAGACTTGGTGCTCCAGCAGTTTTCTAGTGACACCACGTTCTTTTGGGAGGTGAATTTCCTTCTCTTTCATCCACTGTATCTTAAGCAGGTGACCCACTCTGCGTTATTACAAGCAGGTTATTATTACCATAAATCCTTCCATTGCTACTTCTTCCATTTACATTAAATATAGTCTCTGTTATGGCGCCTAAATTAGCTTTCATATGAGGAAATCTTTGTATAATTTAAAGGGGATGAGGAATTCAAGTGCGGCTGGGGGAGGGGAGGGCAGAAAAGGGGATGAAATGAAGGTTTCTTACTCCAAATAGGATAGGGGCCCAGTCTCACTCCTTCCTGATGCACTGAAAACCCCGTAGATTGGGGACATCTCTAAGTCCACTCATTTGTGCATTTGGAAAATACTTGTGGGTCCTCTGCACTGCCTGGTCCCAGGGATCAATGATGAGGGAGATACCGTATGATTCCCACCATGTAACACTCTGACAAAGGGAGACAGTAGGAAGATCAGTCATTAAGGATTTGGGAGAGAGAGAAGGATGAATAAATAAAGCAGAGAGGATTTGGGGCAGTGTAACTACCTTGTCTGATACACTGGTGATGGACACCTGTCATTACGCCTTTGTCACAAAATGTGAGCCCTAATGTAAACTATAGGTGTTAATAATAACATGTCAATACTGGTTCCTGAATCATAACAAGTGTGCCACACTAATACGAAATATAAACAATAAATGAGATGGGGTAGGTATAAAGGGTATGTGCGAACTCTTTGTACTTTTCAATCAATTTTTCTGCAAGCCTAAAACTGTTCTAAAAAAAGTCTGTTCGTTTAAAAAAAAATGATGGAAACAATGTGGCTGTCTGCGCAAGTTTCCCAGCCTGGCGGGAGTGGCAGTGACCTACACTTTCACCCATTTTTTTTTTTCTCCCAAGTGGCTGTGGCAGCCCCCTGCATCTGTGTGAAAAGGAAGCTCCGTTCTAGGCTCTGGGGACACGGCAATCAATCAGACACTGTCCCTGTGTTTCTGGAACTTACATTCAGAAGAGGGGAGTTTGGCAACACACAAGTAACTGAATAAGTAAGATGAATTCAGGTAGTGAAATTAGGAGACATTAGAAAGGGGATGTGACAGAATGGCTGTTCAGGTGAGAAGTCACAGCATTTGCGCTGAATATTCTGTTGGCTCCCCCAGAACCTGGTTCTACCCTTGGGCAGGAGGCTGAGCTGCAGCAAAGGGCCATTTCGTCCTCTGCATTCTGGTTGCATTTGGCAACCGGGCGCACTGGCAGAGACTGGAGGCAGAGAGGAGCCTGAAACTGCATTTACTCCCTGGCTCCCACTTTGGCAGCTCAGCACATTCTGGAAATGGTTTTATCTCCTTGTTCCTACTTCGGGCTCAGTTGGCACTAGCTCCACACATTGTATTATACTGGGTGGTGTTCTTACACCCAGGTCACAGGTATGTAAATACTCCTCTTATGGAACTGGCTTCCAATGACCCAGGTTGACTGTGCCATCCCCTTTTTTGTCAGGATTCTGATCAGTGGAGTCTCCCTTGAGACCTGGGGAAGAGCTCTGGAAGCAGGGGAAGACGCAAACACAAAGGACCTCAGGGGGCATGAGCTCGGTGTGCCTGAGACATAAAAAGAAAGCCGGCCTGGCAAAAGCAAGGCGAATGCAGGAGCGAGCTATGCACAATAGGGTCGTGCCTAGTTACGGTCAGATCTCGTAGGGGGGAACTCTACGTAGCAGAGTCCTACACATTTCAGGGGTTAAATGATGAACGTTGATTGCCTCGCAGTCTTTGTGGTCAGAAATCTTGTTCTGGTTGCCATCACGGTGTTGGCCGGGGCTACAGTCCCATCTGAAAGCTCAACTGGGGAAGGGTTCATTTGCAACATTGCCCACAGGAGTCAGTTCCTCACATGCTGTTGGAATGAGAACCTCAGTTTCTTGTGACTGTTGGCCAGAGGCTGCCCCTCTATCCCTTGCGGCGTGACCTTCTCCACAGGACAACTCACAAAGTAGCAGTTTGTTTCAGCAAAGCCAGCAAAGCAGATACTCTGCTAAAAGGATGGAAGTTACAATCTCATGTAATGTAATCATGGCAGGGACACCCACCAACTTTGCTACATTCTCTTGGTGAGAGGCAGGTCACGGGTCTTGTCTACACTCAAGGGGGAGGCGCTTACACAAGGGTGTGATTACCAGAAAGTGGAGATTAATGAGGGCAATTTAAAAGTCTATCTGCCGCAACTACTATTTGCTTTTAAGTTTTCTCCCTTTGTATTTTGCTCTCTTCCTCTTTTCCTGTTTTGTGTAGGTTCATCAAAAAAAAGATATTCAATTTTAAGACATCAACTTTGAAAAAATCTGCGTCTTTGTACATTTTTAGTGGTTATCCCATGCATCCTTACCTTATAGTATATTTAAAGTTAATATTGTAACACTTAACATGAAATGTAAGAGTCTTACAACATGAAAATTGTATTTAGTTGCTCCTTTGTGCTACCATTATGTATTTTACAACTACTTACAGGACCCTGCAGAAGTAAGTCCTGCTTGAGTTTGGCTGGTAGGGTAATAACGTGAGTATAATAATTAATAATTTTAATTTGAACATTTCACCTAAAATGTCATATGGCGTGCTTGAGTGTGATATTGTCATGTTACAGGATTACATGCTTATGATTTTGTAATAAAAGCTTTTGTAATAAAAAAAAAGGGGGAAGTGTTATTTGTTCGAGGTCCTATATATCACGCATACAAACATACGATGCTAATATTTTTACTTAAAACAATTAATAGTCTTTCAGGATATCGGTTTGTCTTTTAAAACCTGTCTTAAGGGAGCAGGTGAAGAAAAGCCACCTTTCTCTCATTGTTGGTGGATGGTTATCTGTAAATATCATTCTGTATAAGGCATTTTAAAATCTAATGATTCACAGCATTGCCCTCAGAGAGAGGGCAGTCATTGGAACACCTGGTGATGTGCGAGAACAGCCTTCCTCAACCTGGAAAAGACTCCCGTATGACACAGGTGGCCTGGAAGCTGGAGGTAGTACAGCATAATAGTTGGCAGCTTGGGCTCTGGAATCAGACGGTCCCAGGTTAATTTCATCTATGTGCTTTCAGCGATGTGTTGTTGGCTGTATTCCTTGACTGACCAGAGCTTCAGTGTTCTTATCTATCCAATGAGGATATAGGAACTACCTCTTAGGGTCACTGAGAATTAAATGATATAGTTCATGGAAAGCTGTTGGCGCAATGCCTGGCTTACCATAAGCTCTGAATATGTGCTAACAATTTTTATTCTTATTAGAGTTGCCTCTGCACTGGAACTAGGAGCTCATGAGAGGCTCCCCGCGTGGAGGAGAGCAGCTGGTCTTACCTAAGTCAAGGCTGGGCGCTGATCTGAGGCAGACAGGATATTGGCTCTGGGCCGTGCCTGAGGCTGGGGGCCGCTGGCTCACCGCAGGTGCCAGACCCAGCCTGGACCCTCAGGGAGAAGAACAGGGTCTCCCTGGAGGATGGGACCAGGCAAAACTGAGCTGAAAAAAAAGGGCCGGGGTCTGGTCCTTGGGAAGCGGAGCCAGGCAAAGCCATCTGTGGCGTCTCATCTCAGTTGCATGAGGTTGAGGGCTGGATTACTCACCCCTTTCTCAGCTCCATTTTAATCCCCACAGAGCAGGTTCTGGAAGAGGGGCTCACAAGGTGTGCAGAGTTTGATGGCCACCCACAAGTCCCGTCTCCCGGTAGTCACGTGTCACACCTGCACAGTGCCTCCCACAGTGAATATGGCTGGCCCATGTCCCTGCAGGACACTGTGGAAACGATAGCGTGGGACTTCTAAGGATATGGCACGAAAGACACTGATGCTTCCTCCCCTCGCTCTGTCTCCATCAGACGACTCACGCTGAGAAAATCCAACTGCCACGTCACAAGGACACACAAGCAGCCCCATCCAGAGGTCCCCTTGATGCGAGACCGAGGCCTCCAGCCAACAACCAGCTCGTGTGGAAACAGATCCTCCAGGCCTGCTCTGGCCTTCAGGTGACCTCTGCCCCAGGTGACATGGCAAGTGTCACCTCTTGGGAGACCCTGAGCATGAATCACCAGGCTACAACCATCCATGGATTCCTGCCTCTCATTATTATTATGTGAGATAATATGTTTGTTGTTTTAAGCCATGTCATTTTGGGATCTGTTTTTTAGCACAGCAATACATAACTGATACAGGTAGGCTAGAGAAAGGAAAAGATAATGCTTAAAGGAGTTCAGAATTACGAAAAGTTAAAATGTTTCTTTATTCTGAGACTTCTCAAAAGCCTTTCGTGTTCTACGGTCCATTGTGAATACCCAGGAGAGTGACATATGTATTTGGGCTTTCCAAAGTTCGCTTGATCACAGATCCCCCGGGTTCTACGCACCCCCCACCACCTCTTCCTCACTTTTACTTTCTGTGGAGCATTTCTGGCAATGAGTTTGTAGGAAACTCAGTGGAGGAGGAGGTGGAGGTGGTGGAAGTGGAGGAGGTGGGGTATTCATCTCTTCCAGCCTCAGTTTCCTCGTCTGAAAAAAGAAAGAGTTGGATTCGATACCATCAGGACTCTATTTCTGCTCTAACATTTTAACTCTGAGACTGGGTGAGGTGTGTGCCCTCCCTCCCCCACCCCCACTTGCATCCAGGTCACTCCTCTGCCAATTAGGAAGATTGGGAGAAAACTCCAAGCCAGATTAATCAAGGTATATGGAAGTCATAGATATGCTAATGCATTCTGTTAATGACTGATGAGTGTGGGTAATTGGAGATGGCAGGAGGGTGCAGAGTTGTGAAAAAATTTCGGTTCTTAGGGAAAATATTGCATTCCAAGTGCTTAAGAATGATTAATGGGGATTCTGGAATTACAAAGTGCAACCAGTAGAAACTGGAACCGAAATTGCCCAGGGGAGTAACCTTGAGGAGAGTGTGGGCCCAGGTTGGGGACATTCTGTGGACCTAGGAACGGGGTGGGGCAGGTGCTTGAGTGTCAGTGAGGAGAGACAGGGTCACCAGACTTGGTGTGGGAGTTGGCCCGGCAGAAGGTTACTCCAGAGAGGTGACTCGGTGCTTGGACGAGGTTGGAGCCAGAGGAGCTGGAAGGGATCACAAAAGCTGGACGTGTGTGTGTACCTGTCCCCCCTCATTCGTACGTGGTTTGGTCCCAAACCTACTTCCCACTGTCCACAGGAATGCCTGACTCAGTGGCTGGGGGACCTTGTCTTCCTGGAAAAGACCCAGAGGGAAGACTCACCGCCAGCAAGGCAAGCCACCAAGTGTGGAAGGTCGTTTTCAGAACCTGATTGCCTGGTCCCTTCGGTGTTGTTCAAGGAAAGTGACTCAGGTTGATAAGAAAATGGCAGTGAGGCCCTCTGTTTCCTAGAAGAAGGAAATGTCAGGATTTCCCATCTATCTTCCCCTTAACGGGGACAATTCTGGGGGAGGGAATGGGTCCAGGCACATCTGTGGAGCGAGGCCGGTCTTCTGTAGGAAGCCTGAACCCTGCTTGCAGAGCCAAGGCTCGGGTCTCTGACCTTGCCTCTTTCTGCAGAGCCCAAACTGGCTGAGATGCAGGCACTGCCACGGGAATGTACAACCCTGTCAGCTCGCTGGTACAGGATGGGGGAAGCATGCCCACCCAGGGAGGTTCTGTCCTGAACCAGATGCTGTTGATGGAGGCAACCTCTCCGGCCTCTCCACCTCCTTTTGTGCCAGCCCCAGGTACCCACTGCCTCCCCTACCCTCCTTGCCCTGGTCAATGTCCTTCACCCAGAGAGAGAGCCTGGCCAGCAAGCAGGGGCGGGTGGCACCTCTGTGCTTTCCAGCTCCCAGTGGGTTGGGTGAGAAGGCTGTGCATCCCCTGTTCCCACTTCCAGCACTTTCAGAGCACAGGGGAGGCTGCCGGTTCTCTGGGTCCCACGAGCCTGGTGTCATGATGCCAAGTACGCAGAGGGCAGAGAATAGATGAAGACCTGGGGTAGGAGAGGCTGGGCTCTGGGGTGTGCCTGGTCCTTTCTGGGGGACTCTTCCTGCCCTGCGGTGGACTCAGAGGGGCAGGTTCCCCATCCTCTTTGCTGGTGGGCCGAGCTTTCCTTGAGAGAAACTCAAGTCCCTTAGCCTGGTTCCTCCCAAATCAGAAGACCTTTAAGATCATCCCATCCAGCTGTTTTTAGACTTCAAAAAATAATCTTCGGTCTTTTACTCAAAGGAAACCTAACCTAGAGGCCCTGGGGCTTAAATAGATCAAAACAGAGCTGCCTTCGGACTTACATTAAAAGAGAACCCTGCTTGCTCATCCTTCATTGACCTTCTCTCCTCCCAGGCAGCCTGTAGTGGCCTTGGCGCACCCACCCCTGAGTCTCCTCAAAGGCCAGTTTGAAACCAGTGATGCAGGAAGCCGGGAAAGGGGAGTTAGGGTTTAATGGGGACAGAGTTTCAGTTTTGCAAGAAGAAGAGTTCCGGAGATGGATGGTGGTGGTGGTGGTTGCCCACCAATGTGAGTTTACTTACTGCCAGTGAACTGTACACTTAAAAATGGTTAAGGTGGTAAATTTGATGTTATGAGTATTTTCCAAAACTAAAAACAAAACAAAACACCAACTCCCTGACATAGCCCATTTGCAGATGGGAAACTGAGACCGAAAGGGGGTTGAGAAGGCCAGGTTCACAAACTGCTCAGTGGCCAGGTCGCCCCGTCCTGGCTCTTTCCACTCGGCAACTCTGGAGCAGGCCCCTTGGGTGGGCCAAGGTCATCCAAGCCGCTCATTCAGCAGAGGGAGGAGAGGAAGCTGACAGGTGAGCCAGTGACCCTTCCCGGGAGGGAACACCTGCCTTTGAAGTTCTTGTCAGGAGGGCCCAGGAAACCTCGCTCATTTTAGGTAGGTTGCTACACTTTCACCAAATGAGTTTTTTAATTGTGTGATTTACTCATCTCGGCTCTGATCCGCTGATATACTTCGCTGCCTTTTAATTGCTTGAAAAGTTGAGCAGTTTTTCATGTTTTAAGGAGTGCTGAATTGTATAATTAAAACACTAACAGTGTAAATCAACAGTGCAGAAGAAAGACAGCAGAGAATTAAGCGAGTGTGTTGTTGGCATAATAATAATAAAATCAACCCGGCATGAAGAGGGCCCATTATCATGACGATGCCGACTACTAAAGGTGCCCAGGCCTGGGTGGTGGTGGTGGTGGTCACGGGACCCTGAGCTGGTCCCTCTGTGTCTAGGGAGTTGAATAAAGAGATGGCTGGTTGTGAAAGTCCATATGGTTAAGGCAAAGGGCAGAGGCGCAGCTGTGACAGGGGGGTAGCTTTTAGCTAGATGTGATTCTAGGGTAGCCTGGGGAAGACTGAGCAGGGAAGAGGGGAGAGGTAGGAGGGAGGGCGGTGTCTACAGGTTTGCTTTAGCTTAAGAGGATGGGCAGGAGAAACTGGAGACATTTCTTCCCTCCCTCTGTCACCCTTTTCCTCCCTCCCTCCCTTCTCAGCAGAGTAATTCTGCCCAGTGTGAGACACCCAATGTAGAAATATTCACTGCAAACCATTAAAGCCCGCCTTTGGCTCCTCCTGAAGCCCCGCCCTCCTCTACCAGCTCCATAGACCCAGTTGGAAACATGGGAGTGAGAGGTGACAGTCAAGGCTTAGGTGTGCAACCTGGCAGGGCTCCTCTGGACCCGGCCAGAAAACTCTCATACTAAAAATGGGTCAGTGTTTAGTATAAGGTGAAACATTAGCCCAGGGAGATCTCTGTGAAAAAAGACTTTTGTGGCCAACAGGTTTGGGATATGCTGAGTTCAACAAAACCAAAGTTAAAAAATTTTGAAAAAAAGCCGGCCTTCCCCAAACCTTGAACATGCTGTGTACCTGGTCTCCTTGTACTCTGGTGGGTAAATTTTGCTAAGTGTGAAGCCCGTTCTTTCAAGGCTCGTGAATTTACGGCCCCTGGAATGTGGGTCCCAAGGACAACACTTTGGGAAATGTGTTCTGGAAAAAAAGCGCTTTGCTTGAGTCCTTGAGTGCCTGCCTGCTGTGCCAGGGTAGTGATAACCCCCATGGGTGTCTACTTTATAGACATCGTCCTGTGTAATCTCCATTGTAACCTTGCAGGTTGGTATCAACCTTCCCATTTTCCCGGTGAGCAAACTGATGCTTAGAGTAGTTAAATGTGTGATGTTTACAAAGCTAGTGAATAGTGGGGGCAGGACTTGACTCCAGGCTGGCCTGACTCCAGGACCAAGTGCTTACCCTCTAAGCCCTGTTGCCTCAGGTAAGCGGGGATGGAAACCCTTCTCATACTTGGATGGACACTTCCACACTGGTAGACCCTGAGTCAGAGGTTTCAGGAACTCTGATGACTGCTCTTTCTGCTCATGGAGAAGGAGGAAAGGGGGGGATTTCACTCTAGAATCCGTACATGAGTGCATCTCCTTTCCCTCTGGGGGGCCCTCTGTTTCCCCCGCCCCCTCATAACCCCACACAGTGGGTGGGGTTGTTGGCAGCAGCTCTGTCTGGTAAAATTGCCTTGGGGGTGGTCCCCACCTTGGTCCACCTATATTGATAAGTCTTAGCTTGCAGGCTTATTATTTGATATTTATAACACACCATTCCCCACCCCCATGATGGATGGTTCACATGTCAGGATCAATATTGCCCTCGACACATTTACATATTTATATTATTAATAAGCAATAAGTCATCCAGGCAGCCCTGCTCTACTGGGTTGTCAGGGTGTTCTGTACAGACAGCTAATTTTGTCCTCTGTCCCTTACATCAGTCCTGATGGCCAGTATTGATCTGCTTGGTCAGAGGGGGACGCTGCATGCAGTACCGGGCACACAGGGACAGAGAGACTGGAAATCACGCGAGGGCCTTTTGCATGACTGTTCCTCCCTCTGTGTGACTGTCTGGCTCCCTCTCACACTCTGGGGCGGAGGAGGGCCCTGCTGGTGCTGAGGTCCTCTACAGACAGCAGTCACCAGGCTGGTGGATGGCTTTCCCCTTTACGTCTCCTTACCCACCCACCCTGCTTCTCCATGTGCACTACCCTTGTCACCCAGGTCCTCACCAGAGCATCCTTGGCACTGACTAGCCTCCTGACTGGCCTCCCACCCAACCCCACCCCTGTGTCCACTCTGCTAGGAGATTTTTTCTTCCTGTCATCCTTCTGCCTTCCTGCCTGACATCACCACTCCGCTCTGAGGTCTCCATGCTTTTCACATATCCACTCCTCTGTCTGGCTTTAAGACCCTCGGTAATCTACCTGCCCCAGTGTCCCACTTTTTCCCAGACTGCTCCTCCACGAGCCTGACCTTTGTCACAACACACGCACACACAACTTGTTGTACCTACTTATTTGTTTATTCTGTTCTATATACCTGGAAGGCCCTTCCAGGTGGTTCCATCAATACAAAATCTATTTATGCTTCAGGGTCCACTCAAGTCCTACCTATACTCCACAAAATGCTGCCTGACTTTTCAAGGGACCAGGAACTCTTTTGCCTCTCAACACCCTCTCCTCCACTTTTGTTGTCCATTCAACAAATGTTTGTCAAGTGCTTACTATGTCTTATTTTGTGTCAGGGCACTGCGCCAGCTTCTTGGGTTAAAATGGCAACAAAAATCAGTCACAGCCTTGACAAGCTTAAAGTCTAGTGTGGAAGGAAGACATCCATCAGAGGGTTGCAGAAAGGAAGGCAAAATGAAATGGAAATCGGTCCCATGAAGGAGAGATACCATTTTGTACCAGTGGGGCGGGACAGAGGAGGGGTTGGTCTGGTCGGAGAGAGCAGGGAAGGCCTCTCCAAAGAGTGTGTCAGAGGTGGGTGACTGGGAGAATACGAGGGAACTGCACGTGCAAAGGCCCTGTGACAGGAGAGAAAAAGGAGAATTTAGGAAACTGAAAGAAACCAGTGTGGCTGAAACACAGAAAGTAGGGCAGGGGTGGGACTGAATTGAGGTGGAATGAGCAGGTCGGACAGGGGTCAGACCATGTAGGACCCATTACAGGTGGTGGTAGGACACAGTTCTTTATCCCCAGAGCACTAGGAAACTGGCAGAAACTTTTAAGCAGAGAGGCAACATGATTTGATTTGTATTTTGAAAAGCTCGCCCGTGCTGTGTAGAGAATAGGTGGGAGGGAGAGGCAGGTGGTGGGAGGACTAGTAGGGGCATTGCAGCGGTCCATGCAGATGGTGGTAGGGGTTGGCAGTGCGGGTAGAGAGCAGTGGACCGGTTTGAATGGTATTTAGAAAGCAAACCATCAGGACTCAGTGACATTTAGTATGTGGTGGGGGGATGAAGGGAGAGGTAGGGTGGCCAGTTTATGACTCATGGCCCTGGAAAGAGTCTCTCACTAGCTGAGGAGAGCAGGAGAAGGTCAAGTGGATGGTGGTGGGTGGGTGGGTAGGTGGGGGTGTGCATACGCTTGGATTTGGACGTGTTGAAATAAGGGTCTTTGAAGCACTCATCATGCAACGTCAAATGTACATATGGGGGAGACATTTCTGGGCATCCAGATGATAATAAAGACCTGGGTGGCAGAGATGGAGAAGAGAGGGAGAAAAGAGGGTCAGACTGAGCATTGGGGGTGTCCCCTCTTGATGTCCCCACAGTCCTGTACTTCCTTCTAGGCCTTCCTTAGGTATCCCATAGGGGCTCTGGAAAGAAGCTCTCAATGAATGAAGGTACATGCCATGCCATAGGAAGTGTGCCCGTGTTATGGCTTTACCCCACCCCCCTTTTCAGTAATACTAATAATGTCTGCTGATAGTGGAGTCCCTTCTCTGTGCCAGGCACTCGGATGGGCCCTTGAAGGCTCACAATTCAGATAAGGAAACTGAGCCGTGGAGGGGTTAAATGACATAACCAAGATTTCCAGTTATCTCTTGCTCTGTAACAAACTGCTCCAAAACCTACTGTCTAAAACAACTAGCATTTCTTTTGCTCATAGGTCTGCATTCTGGGGAGGACTTACTGGGCACAGTCTGTCTCTGTTCCATGGGCATCAGTCAGTACAGGAGGCTCAGCTGGGGCTGGAAGATCCACTTTCAAGATGGTTTGTTCCCATGGCTGGCCAGTTGGGTGTAGCCATCAGCCAACACCATCTATTAAAACAACTTCCTGTGAACAGAAAAGAGGCAGAGCACGCCCTCCCCTAGGGAGAAGCTTTGACAAGCCCAACTTCTGTCTCTAATTTGTCCCTCTGGAAGGTTATCCTGGGTGACCCCCACCTGTCTACCTGTCTTGTCCTATGACTGGCTAGTGCCAGCTTGATTCTGTGTCCTCCGAGGGCCCTAATTGCTGGCTGTCCTGTCTCTCTCCAGGCAAGTGTCTGCTTTCTGTGTGATGTCATCCCTGTGGATACACACCTGGACCTCAGTTATTTATGTTACTGCTCCTATCCTTCGTTCTTCTAGAAAAGATTTAAAGCAGACAAAAATAATGCATAAAACATAAGAAGACTGACATAAATTAAAAGTTCGAGTGCAAGGAGAGAGTGCAGAACGGAGCAGAGAAAAGACGAAAGAGGGTTGTCGCCCTGGTAGGATATACTGAAAAAGGTTTGGTTCTAAGTTTCCGATAATCAGAGTGAAAGGGGGCTACATGGTCAAGTGAGTGTTCACGGCGTCTGGAAGATGAAAAGGACCTGGAGGTGTAACTGAGCGGGAGGAGGTAACATCAAAAGGATCTGGAACTGAGAAAATACTACGTATGAGGCTGCTTTAGCACGACTCCGATGCCGTGGTTCTCAACCCAGGGGTGATTTCGCCCCATGGGGAGGCTGCCAATGTCTGGAGCCACTTTGGTTATCACCTCAGGGGAGGGGGTGGTCTTGTTACGTGACTCTAGAGGGTAGAGGCCAGGGATGCTGCTAAATGTCCTGCAATGCACAAGATGATCCTCCAGCAAAGAATGACAGAACCCAAAATGTCAATGGTGCCCATTTCAGAAACTCTCTTCCACCCCTTTTTTCTGGGGGCGGGGGTTGCTGGAGGCTTGGCACGGTCTTAAAAACAAGTCCATCTATCACTAAGCCCTCTTAGAAAAGACTCAAACCACTCTGGTCCGAGCCTAAATCCTCTCCCCTGGGGAATCCTGCATTAGATTCTTTGAATCTCAGACTGGGAGAGCTGGATGATGGAGGCCAGCACCTCCACTGACCACCACGTTTACACGAACCCTGGCTGATGTCCAGCACTTGGCCAGGGTCTGTGGAGAATTAGGAGCAGCCAGGGCCACATGCCCTGTCTCTGATGGGCTCACAACCCAACAGTAGAAACCTCTCCCCGTGGCTTCCTGGATTCTCCACAGAGTCCCAGAATTTCTCTCAAGGAAGCAGGGACTCAGGGCAGAGAGAGGCGACCAGGGGGCTGTGGACTGGGGAGGGCTTTGCAGAAGGGGTCCTATTCCCTTTGCAGAAGGTGTGGCACAGACTTTCCCTCCTACCAGAAATGTCTTTCTCTTCCTTGAAATGGGGTGTGATTTAGAGGAAAGAACCTGGGCTTCATGGAGAGCCCTGGGTTCCATGGTCTGGAACAGACAAATACAACATGTATATTTTTCTACAATGCAACATGCAAGCCCTTCCCTGCGAGATGATGAGTGGAAACTTTCTACGCCGAGCCTGGGACAAGGTAGGGGCCCAGACCGTGTTGTCTTTCTTTCCCTTTCTGTGGAGGTCTTTAAGCATGGCCCGAGAATTCCTTGCTGCTTCCCCCATCAGAAGGTGGGGTCCATGACTCCTTTCCCTGCATCTGGGCTCAGGGACTACTTGATCAAAAGAATGTGGAAGAAAGAATGTTGCATGAGTTTCCAGGCCTGGACCTTAAGAAATGAGCAGCTTTGCCCTGGCTGGTGTGGCTCCATTGGCTGGAGCATCGTCCCGTAAACTGCGGGGTTGTGGTTTCAATCTCCAGTCGGGGCATGTGCCTAGGTTGTGGGCTTGATCCCTGGTCAGGGAACATACAAGAGGCAACCAATTGATATTTCACTCTCACATAAATGTTTCTCTCTCTTTCCCTTCACCTCTCTCTGAAAACAATGAAAGAATGCCCTCAGGTGAGGATTAAAAAAGAGAGAAAAAAAGAAATGGGCAGCGTCAACTTCCTGCCTCCTGGGGTAGTTGCTCTCAGACATCAGCGGCCAAATCTTGAGGAAGCCAAGAGCCACGTGGCGTGGCTAGTGTGGTGTTCTGGTCCCATGGCCCCACGTAGATGACAGCCAGTAAGAACCGCCAGATATAAATGAGAGAGCTTTTGGCACAGCCCCAGCTGTCAGGTCACCCCACCTTCGGGCCATCCCAGCCACTCTCTCAATGAACAGAGATGAGCTGACTTCCCTAGTGCTACCCAAAGAGCAGACTCGGGAGCCAAAGGCATGATTGCTGCTGTTTTAAGCCTCTTAGTTTTGGGTGGTTTGTTAGAAAGCAATAGATGACAGAAACACCATCCTTCACGTTCCTTCCTTCTAGTCATTCAATGAGCATTTTTGAGCATCCATCATGTGTCAGTCACATTTCTAGATGCTATAAATAGAATAGTGAAAAAAATAAACCAGCATCCTCCCCCTCTTGGAGGTTATATCCTAATAAGGGAGACAGACAACAGGCAAGAGAAAGAGATTAAACCTATGGTATAGTAGTGAAGAAAAACAAAGCAGAGGGCGGGATAGGAGAGTCCACTCACCACCTTTCTCCACCTGCTCGGAGCCTGGGACACACGCCTATGTGAACCTCAGAAACTAGGCTCTCTTGACTCAGGCTACTGGGTGGGTGGCGCGGAGGGCAGGAGCTGCAGGGCCAGGGAAAGAGAGGTGGGGCTTTCCAAGTGCCCCCTAATCTCCCCTCTGAGGTCACAGCTGGGTCCTCCACCCAAGGCTCTGTCCCTGTTCTGAGGTCTTCTCCTGTGGCAAGGTGACAGCTGGTGTCTCCAGGTCACTCGCACCTGTGGCAGGTCAGGAAGCTGCGCTCCCCTGTCGTTTCCTGGAACCCTGCTCCTTCTAGATAAAAGGTCCTTTCCAGGGCCAGCCTCACGGGTAGCAGCCCTGGGCCCTGTGCTTAGAACGGCCCCACCCTTGATTGGATGCTCCCTTGTCATCATCTTGATATTCTTGATACATTTTGCTCTAGATTCATGGAGGGCCTCTTCTGGTCAGTTGGAGAGTGTCGTCCGCTTCCTGCCAGGACCACTTTATATACATCAGGCAAAGGGAATTTGAAGGAAAGGCAAAAACTTGCCTGAGGCCATGTGGTTATTAAGTGGTAGAGCTGGGATTTGAACCCAGGGCCTCTGTCTCCATTGCCCCCACTCTAGATCTGGGAGCCCAGACCCTATGTCTGCAAAGGAAATCGGTAGCATTTTGCACAGACACCGATTGCTTCTCCTTTGATGGGAAAGTCACTTGAGGCTTCCCAGGGCCTCTATTTCTCTGCGCAAGGTTCAAGTTGTTTTTCTGATTGTCTGGACCTGGCCGGGTTCAAAGCCTCCCCTCTGGGGCAGAGTCACTCATGCAGCTGCACGGACACCCCGGTGATAGAGAGGCCGACTTCCCCCGCCTCCCTCACCGGGCTCCTTCCCAGCTCCTGCCCAGCAGCTGTTGCTCCCAGCAGAGACCCTCACTCCCAGCTGCAGCCACAAGGCTCCGGCCCTGACATGACGGACGAGGAATGGAAATTTGGGAGGGGCTTAATGCTCTTGCTGGCTGCCTCTAATTTTATTTTGAAGGGAAGAAGAAGGAAAGGGGGCACCAGCAGAGAGGAGGCATTTCCCCTAATGGAACTAGGCAGTGAATCAAGATAAATGGAGGTCCCTTTTGGATCCTTGTTTGGACCACCAAGCTCTGTCTTTCTGGCAGACACATCCCTGCCTGGGGGCCCTGGGGCAAGTTGCAGAAAGTGAGAGAGCCCTTGGTGTGCTGCTAATCAGATACCCAATGGATGCTGGGGGTTTGGAAGGAGGGTTTTCCAGTCCCCTCTCTGTCTTTGGTCTTGGCCTTTCTGACCAACATGGTTCCTTTAGAGCTCATGACCCTAGAGGGGAAGACCACTGTCTCTGGCATAAGACATATCAAGTTCAGTTTTCCATTTATTTCTTGCAGTCCTACAGGTACAATAAATACTGAGTCAAACCAGTATAAAGGGCCCTGCTTTCCTGAGTGAGCCTGAGCCCTGTCTCTCCCACTTCCTAGCCAGGTGACCTTGAGCATGCTCCCCAACCTCTCAGAGTGTCCCCAAACTCCTCAGGGACACGGGAAAGTCACACCGATTCTCCAGCGAGAGTGAGCCTCAGAGAACACGCAGATGCAGGTACATGTGACAAAGGTGCCAGACACACTTGCCGCTATTGTGATTTGGTCGGTGACTGTGAGGCGGCTTGGGGAGCAGAGAGTGGGAAGGAATAGTCTTCCAAGTTGGTGCGCTGTTTATAAATACCCAGGGACTGCGGGAGAGGCTTGGGCGCCCCACCTGGAGGAAACACAGTTCAGAGCAAAACACCCTCCAGCCTCAGTCTCAGCCACCTCATCTTCCAGCTGTAGGTTTGCAGCTCCAGGGGGGTCCCGGTCCTCCTTCCTCCCTCGTTATTTAAAGTCAGAGGGGTGTGTAAATCAACCAAAATAGTTCGAGAGAATCATTAGCGACTCCAAGGTGGCATCTTTTACCGGCAGCATTAAATTAAAAACAGCTCAAAACTGCAGCTTTTTAAAACACATCAGCTTCGCTTCCTCCCTCCTGCCTGCTTGTAATCGAGGCTGCTGGGATCTAATGAAATGAAATTAGCATCTCCAGTCCCCCTCTGGCTACTGGTTACATGAAAATGTGGCTTTGCGATGGGTTGCTGTGGGGAGGTATCGGAATTTCCAAGAGGCACCTTCCTTCTCTCCCAGCCCAGAGGCACAGAGCTGCCTACCGGCCATGTGGTGACTGCCTTGCAGAGGGACCTGGAGGAGCACTGGGTTCTGCTTGTCCCTTTTCCCTTTTAGCACCTTGGGTGACCCCCAGGTCACACCTCATGTAGCAGGGGAGGGAGCTGTGAAATGAATGCCCTGGTCGCAGGCCCACCTGCAGGATGCCTGGTTCCGCAGGAATCCCGTGGGAGTGAGCCCAGGTGCCCACGGTGGTAATGAGCCCAAGAATGCCCCTCCAGTGCCTCTCCCACCATAGCCTCACTCTCCCTGCCCCCTTTATTCATGTCTACTGGGCTCACCTCCCCCCAAAAATGGCTGCACCCAAGTTGTCATCTCAGACTCTGCTCCCAGGAGTACCCAGTACCTATAGCTCGTCTGGGATGCAAAACAAGAGGACCCAATGCCTGCTGTTGGATGGGGAGACTGAGTGCTGTGTCCTCCAGCGTCTATTTCATTCTCATCCCCATACCCTGCCCCACGTGGACGGAGCACCCAGCTCAGCTGGGCCACGCACCTGCCGAGATGGGCCTGCCAATGAGGACAGAGCAGGAAACGGCTCCACCTGGCCCTTGAACCTCCTGCAAAAAGCTGGCTTCCCTGCTAAGAGAGAAAATGGCGGGTGTGTGGGGAGGTGGGATAGGTAGTGGGGAAGGCCCAATGCTGAGGGGAATGGGCCTTCTCACAGCGCTGCTTAGGGTCACCAAGGCAGGAGGGGTGGGGTGGACATCGCACAGAATTTCTGAGTGGGCCTGGAGGAGCTGAGCACCAGCTTGAGGGTAGCTGCTCTGATCAGGAGTAGCTGGCAGCACAGGGCACATCTTTATCACCAGGCTAGACCTCTGGGGGACCGAGCAAAGTGGTAGTGGGGGGCCCCTCTCCTGCTGCACTGACCAGACTCTAAATACTCTCAACTTACCCACCTGTGCATTTCCTACTCCAGTGCTCTGCAGGTGGCAGGTACTCAAATCATTGTAGATGGACATGGGGCCAGACCCCCAAAATCAAAGACAGAAAACATTCCCGATGGACAGGTTCAGGCTACTCAGCAGCTGCACTTCACCCCCACTCTGGAGAGGTTCAGCAGGGCTTCCTGCTTTTTGGTCGCAGACCTATAGGGAGGAGGGGCAGAGAGGACGACAGCTGACCTTGGGGTACGGGGCTTTGACCTCTGTCCCAGATTATGTCCTGACTGTAAATGTCCTTAGCCCTGGCCTGCCAGCTCTCAGCTCATCCCCCTGCCCCAGAGAAGCAGCCATCACCTGCACCCCCACCCTGGCCCCCACCAACCCAGCCCATATGTGCCCGGAGGCCTGAATGGCAGCCGCGTGCTTAGGATATTTGATTGCGGCTGTTGCGAGCCAGAAGGGCTGTTTGGGAAAGGGTGCTCCATCAAAGCTGTGTTTATATACACAAGGGCCCACGTCTTTTTATTAAGAAACACATGCATAATTATATGCTTCTTAATGTACAAGCATCTCGAGCTATCTTCCCTTTCCCTGGTGAAGCTGCAGCCTGGGCAGGGGGTGTGTTTGGGCGGGTGGGGGCCAGGCGGTGGTTGCCCTCCTCTCCTTGACTCATGAGTTTTGGGCCCCCAGCACCTCGGGTCCCTCTGACAGAGGAGTTGCACACTTGCTCCAATGGAGAGAACTAATTCTTCTGAGGGGATCTGGGGAGACGAGATGCATCTGTGCTGACGTGGAAATGTTGCAGATCATAATATTAAGCTCAGTCTATCCCCTTCTCTGTCTTTGAGCTGCAGCCTCAGATTTGCACTTCTGTCCTTATCCCCTCCCCCCGAAAAGTTAGATCCTTCCTGCAAAGCATTTCCAAGAGCCTGCACACCGTGGTGCTCCTCTTCTCTCCATAGTTCACAGACTTGACTCCAAAGCCTGACACAGAAACTTATTAGACAGCTATCATTCAAGTTCAGGTGAGCTAGTGAAGATGATGAAGACGATGATGACGATGACAATAAGAGCACTTTGTGTAGTATAACAGCGATGAAGAACAAGGCCTCCAGGGTCGAGTGACCCCACAATGTATGAGCTGTGTGTCTTGGGCTTGCCAGTTAACCTCTCTGAGTCATGGTTTCCCTATTGGTAAAATGGGAATAATATTAGTTTGTATACCATGTAAAGCACCTGGCACAGTGCCTGGCACACAGGAAATGCTTTGTAAATGATCATTTTGGTTTTATCCCTGGTGCCCCACACTCTGGTCAAACACAGTGAACGCTCACCAAATAATTGTTGAAACAAGGAATGAATGGACACTGAGTTTGGAATCAGGGTGTTTTTTGTTGACCTACCGTGGGGCTGATGGTTACTAGACCCCTGAGATTCTGCAGATGAGCAAAGACTAGACTTGCCCACAGGCCTGCGATGGGTAGGGTGAGGGAGAGGCAGTGCAGTGAAGCACACAGATACTGAGTTGAGTGTGGTGCTCGATTCCCATTCGTACCCAATTTTATTGCTGGCTGATTTTTCAGTGAGCAGTTTACTTTTAAAAGTGTTTTCATTTCCACTATCCCACATGATTCTCCAGACAACCCATGGCCAGGGCAGGCCTGTTACCAGCCCTGATTCCACAAATAAGAAAAGAGTCCCAGAAAGGTCAGGTGACTTGCCACAGCTTACACAGCAGGCCAGCCACGGAGGCCAAGCTCCATGCCCTAGACCCCTTTAATAAACCATTTGTCACTTTGACTCCAAGGGTCATTGTTGGATCCTTTGAAAACACTCCCAAACTTTTAAGTGTAGGAGATGCTGGAGCTCTAGGGTGCTATGAAAAAATTCCCCCTCTTCCTCTTTTCTCAAAGCCTGCTTCTACCAGGAAGCCCTCCTGGGATGAACTTATCAGCCCACTCTGGAGAGCCCTTTTTTTCTGGGCCTCTTACCCCAATGAGGAGGGTCCTGGGGACACTGAGGAAACACCGAAACTGCCAGGTGATGCTGAGATGGAATTCACCCTAGAAGATACAAACAGACCCCTGTGCTGGGGGCAGGATGCATTCCTACACACCTGCTTGGGTCTCGGACTAGGAGTGTGGTCATGTGTCCTGCACATACACAACATGTCCCATGTTAATGCATTTGTCCTATGACCCATATTGACCCTGTGAGAACACCCTAAATGTCCATATTCAGCTTCCCCCTCGCTCCCAAATCATTACCAGGGTAAGTAGTTGGAGCTATTTTTCAAACTTACCTGGGCATCCTTTTTTTTATTTGCTAAACCTGTCAATACCAATTTAGCCTGGTGACTTACCTAGGCGACATGGAGGAGGGGGCTTCGGGCCCTCCCTGCTCCTTTCCACAGTGCCAGGGACCAGCCTTCCTTCAGGTCTCCCCACCTCCCCCCACCGACTGGGGGTGACCTGGGAGGGCTCAGAAGCAAGGGAGGTGCCACCCTGGATGGAGCCTGGGCGAGTCTGCACGTGGGCAGGAAAGGAACGATCGTTGGTAATAGAGAGATTTACCATCTGAAGGGCACCCGCCTCCCCCTTGTAGAGGCGATTAGTTTCCTAAGCACTTTTCTCTGGATTTGTGTCAGGGAAATCAGAGGCCCCCATTACTTCTCTCCCCTTCCCACTGCCAGCTGTCCCCCCAGAGATTTAGAGTCAGGAGGCGATCTTCCCTCTGGCTTCCATTACTTTAGCGCCTGAGTTACAGAGCCATTATTTCTTCAAGAGTTCTTCATTCGACCTCAGGCAGTAGCATCCAAGGAGCTGCAGAACTGGGGGCTTCCCCGTGCACCAGCGCCCTTCCCACCCTGAGCCCGTGGGGGCAAATGGGCTCTCCATTCATTTAGTTCCTTTATGGGCTGCTCTGTGGCTTGTGGCTAAATGACCTTGAGCGAGACCTCGACCTCCCTGAAATTCATTTTCCTAATGCGTAGAGTCAGGTGGTTGAAATAGATGCTCTTGAAAAGCTCTCACATTCTGCAATTCCTTTCAGTCAACCTGGAGACTCCCCCACCCACCCAACATAGCGGAGTTAAGAGGTCATGGCTGAGCTCAGGGGGCTGTCTGCCTCCTCTGGCTCACCTCCCAAACCTTGACCCCACCTCATCACACAATGTCAGCCACTCACAAGAGGGGCGGGAGGTGGGAAATCGACAAAGTGAAAATAAAACAGGAAAGGACG
>PVJD01015077.1:0-26438 GCA_004026545.1 Mormoops blainvillei | reverse complement strand
TCCCCTTCCCTTCCCCTCCTTCCTTCTCTCTTTCTCAACTGGGGTAAAATTCACATAACATAAAATCAACCAGTTTAGTCACAGAAGGACAGATTATTATAGGATTCCACTTACAAGAGGTACTTAGAGGGGTCAGATTCACAGAGACAGAAAGTAGGAGGTTGGCAGCTAGGGTGTGGGGGAGCGGAAAGAGGAGGGTCAGTGTTTAATGGGGACAGAGTTTCCATTTGGAAACATCCACTGAACTACGTACACTGAAAAGTGTGTAAGATGGCACATTTAAAATTTTATGTATGTGTTACCACAAAAATACTTACACAATTTAAAAAACTAACCGTTTGAAAGTGCATAGTTCGTTGACATTTAGCTCATTCACAATGTTGAGCAACCACCACCTCGAACTAGTTCCAAATGGTTTCGTGTCCTCAGAGGGAGCTTCGTACCTAGTAAGCAGTCACTCATCCATCCCCCGCCCCTGGTAACCACCAATCTGCCTCTGTCTTTAGGAATTTACTTATTCCAGATACTTCGTATAAATGGAGTCATGCAATACTTGGGCATTGGAATCTGGCTTCTTTCGAGTATAATCGCTGGGGGTTCACCGTGGCACGTGTCAGGGCTTCGTTCCTTTTCATGGCCGAGTAATATTCCGCTGGAGGAATCTGCCTCCGTTTCCTTACCCACTCATCTGCGGATGGATACCTGGCACGTCTCCGCCTTTATGCTACCGTGAACGTGTGTGTACATGGATTTGTCTGGGCATGTCTGCCGGGATTTTGGGGCTGCTTTTTCCCTGTTTTTTTCTCTCCTTGTCCAGAAACTTGAAGCTGCCCCTCCTCACCTGTGGCCAAGTTGGTCCTACTGTGACCTCCTGCAGCTTGTGGAACAAGCAGCACCTCTTGGAGAACCTGCTGGGTGACATGTCTCAGAAGGTCACAGCATTCAGAGGCCACCCAGCAATTAGGAAGCTGCCTTGTCATGCGCCCTGGGGAGGGTGCCCAGGGATGTGGGCGGGTAGTTCCATCTGTCATCGGCTTTCTAGAAGTGCTGTGGAAAGGAAATCACAGCCTCCAAGGGACAGGTGCGCCCGAGAATCCACCTCCCTGAGTCACCTTTCCGTGAGCCTCACTTCAAGCCTCTGGAATCCTGTGTCACCTCAATTCTAGTATGGGCAGATGTGCAAGACATGGGGATGCCGGAATAGAAGGGGAGGACACTGCCACTGAAGTTCCACCCCAGCGTGGCTCCCCTAACGACCACGGGGATCCTGGGGGCGACCGGACACGTGTGATGAGGACGTGGTTCTAGCAAAGGAACAGGCATGGTGGGCTTTCAGGCCGGGACAGCGTTACAAATAATCTGCCATGGGGTCCCTCTGCTCTCAGACTCTCAGGCCTTTTTCACATATGCAGATGAAACCCACATCACGCAGAAAGAACCGTTGTAATGTGTACAGCTCAGTGGTATTCAGCACATTTGCAGTGTTGTGCCACTGTGACCTCTGTCCAGTTTCCAAGCATTTGTATCACCCCAAAAGGGGACCCCACACCCGTTTTGCAGTCACTCCCCCAACCGACACCCTTTGACCAGAGTCATTTGAAAATTCAGTCATGAGTGTGAAACTGGCCCCTGATCAGCACCTGTGCCACGTCGTGGGAGGGGCCCCACAAAGATGGGACAGAAGATAGGAAGAGAAAGGGGAGTGGACAGACGAGGACATTCGGATGTGTCCAGGTGCAGGCCGGGGACTCCCTGGGCCTGGGCTATCCCAGGAGTAACTGGAATGTTTTCCATGTTTTGTATCGGAGGCTGGATGGTGTCGAAACACAGGGACAGCGGCGGCGGGACGGTGGCCGGCCCCTCCACCTTCTGCATGTGTGGTCCCAGACAAGTTCATTTCTGTCTGAGCCTCGCCCCTGAGTCTCCAAGCGGGGCTAAAATACCTGATCGGGTGCTAGGCAGGCTCCAGAGCAAGTATGAGGGCACCTAGTACTGAGGCTGGCACACAGTAGGTGCTTCAAGGTGACTACTATACATTGTACCTATTCGAGGGCGCCGACGGTGACAGCCACGGTGGTGAGGATGGTCTTGGTGGTGTTGGCAGAGGTGCTGGGAAAACCCAAGCACCTGGCTGCCCGTCGTTATCCCAAGTCCAGGAGAAAAGAGGAGACAGAAAGGTAAAGAACGAAGGAGACACTGGAGGAGTTTGCTTCCGAACTCAGGAGAAGCCAGGGAACGTAAAGACCTTTTAAGGAATTCGGACGCTGTCTCCCCCGACTCACCTGTTCCGTAGGGTGTCGCCCTGCCATGGTCCAGAGGGCCTCTTCGGCTCTTCTTTGAACTTGGAGGCTGTGCAGGAGGGCTGGGAAGGCCCTGACTCAGCTCCCAGCCCCAGGCGCACAGCCTCTGCTGAGCCAGCGCTAACCCTCGGGGAGAACCTGTCCCAGCAGCTCGTTATGTGACCCTACAAGAATGTGATCTGGGTTTGCTGCTGGCCCCCTGGCTCTTCTCCGCAGGGAAAAGGGCGGCCTGTCTGAGGGTGTGTCTCTATTTTCCTGGTGCAGGAGACCATTCTTCTGCAACCGTACAATCTGGAATCCTGGGGATGGCGGAGACTTCCCTTTCTCCGAGGCAGCCTGAGCAGGACTCCGTGTGATAGACTCAGGACCAACATTCCAGCTTCCTAGAGCTACGGAAATGAGACACCATGAACTGGGTGGCTTAAAAACAATGACATTTCTTTTCTTACCATCCCAGAGGCCAGGGGTCTGAAATCACGGTGGCAGCTGGGCCACACGCTCTCTCCCGGCTGTGGGAGGCTCCCGGCAGCCCTCGGTGTCCCTTGGCTGGCACGCATCCCTTCAGGCCCTGCCTCCGCCTTTCCGTGGCCATCTGCCCTGTGGTGTTGTCTTCTCCTCTTCTTATCAGGACACCAGTCCTTGGACTTAGGGACCCCCCCAATTCAGTGCGACCACACAGGGCCAATTCCCAACTTCCCGATCAATTTTACTGTTAAAAAGAATGTAGTTTAGACAGACTTCTGGTTCCAGAAGGAGAGAATGGATGTACTGTTCCCTGTCCTCCCGCTAAGTACAGCGAAAATCCACGCGCATTATAGGTGAGCCAAATACCACCAGACCCCAGAAGGAGTAGAAGGCAGACGGAGACGGGACAGGTACCCGGGGACCCAAGGGGCAACACGCAGCTAAGTTCCCAGATTTGATGCTCGGGAAACCAGAGGCCCAGAGACACCAACAGGCGCAGAGAAAAACAGGAAACCCCGTAGAAACCTGCTCTCTCTAGCCAAAGGGTCGGGAAAACGCAGCCCGGCAAGGGACAAAGCATTGAGACAATCAGGCTCTACCCCGGCCAGCCCGATGGCCCCCACCACCATTAGCAAAAGGGTGAGAGGGCAGCCTGGACCTTCACCCCCTCGGGCTGAAGGCGGTGCCCCCAACCAGTGCCCCCTCTCCCTGAAGAGTGTCAGAAAAGGCCGAGTAGGGAAGCCGGACTTTCACTCCACCCGGGCAGCAACCCCTCTCCCGCCCCACTGGGGTGATGTAGGAGGAGGTCGAGTGAGAGGACACTGAAGACCTCCAGCAGTGGCGAGGCTACCTGTCCACTGTGGTCTCGGTGCAGGTCATGTGGGGACATATTACCATATCAACAAAGAGAGATTGGGTGCTGTGATTGGAAGACATACAAATCATTTCATGTTTTTATTCCAGGGAATTAAGGTTCTGAATAGTGTGTTTACATATTTGAAACCTCGGTGATAACCTTTAATAACGTTTATTCACGGCTAAAAATGTATTGACCAAACAGCAGAGCTCTAAAATTTGAATGTATAGGATCGTATTGAGGGAGAAGTGTTTGAGCGCGTGTGCACACCTGACCCTTCGCTTCTGGAGAAAGGGCGCCTCACCAGCTGCGAGGGCTATGCTGAAGGATCCCTGGGCTGGTGGAGTCCCTCTGGGTGCTGAAGTCCAGCATGTCCATCGTGAAGCCACTGACTGCTGGCTGCTGTCGAATCCCCATGGCCTGCATGGTGGGGGTGCTAAGAAACAGGGTGTAGAATGAATAAAATAACATCAAAGGAGGGGCACAGAGTCCCCTGATTCCCTTTTGGAAATGCACGTGTGTGACCGTGACGCTAAGAATCCAGTTCTTTAGAGGGCTGACGAGGTATGAAATGTGGAAAAACTCAAAAGCTGAGGGCACAGGGCATGACACATTGCAGAAGACCTGCTGGAAAAGACAACAGCTGGCAGGTGGCAGTGAACGTGGGCAGCCCTCGCCGAGGTCCAGTTTTGCCTCCCAGTCTGTCGCTTGCACTCTGCCCGGCTTGCGAACGAGGGAGGGAGAAGCTCTCTACATCTGCACTAACAGTGGCGAGCACTGATGGACCACTTGCTGGGCGGCGCCTTGAGTTCTAGCTCTCAGAGTCACTTATAGGGAAGAGCTGTTGGTTCCATTCCAGATGCAGGAACCGAGGCACAGAGGTGAAGTAACTGGCCCCCCGTCACGCAGTTGAGACACGGAAGAACCTGTATTTATCCCGTTACCAGATCAGGCGGGCTGCGCGGCATCCGGGCTGGGACCTAATGATTTTACTGGGTGATACATGGCCCCTTTACCCAGGCAGCGAGTGACCTGAACTCATGGCTGACTTTCTCCGTCCTGCAAGTCGGATTGCAGAATCACATTTGGTTGGACACAGCTAGGCCCTCTGAGTCACACAGCGCTCCGTGGCGGGTGCTGTCCTGTCACTTGGTTGCTGGCTGGGAGCACACTTTCTATTCAGAGGACCGTGATCACAGACAGATGTTCCATGTCCTCGTGTTGGTCATTGTCACCATTTTTCTTTTCAATTGCCTGTCCGGTGGCACACTCTGCAACCCCAGATGGGTTTTCCTGATGACTTGAAGCTGCACACTGCAGACTCAGGTCAACTTCTGAAGGGGATGTTTTTAAATGGAACCAAAAAGTTATTTCTATTTTGTGTTTAGTAGGCTGGGGTCATGCTACAAAAATGAAGAACTAGATAAAAATAGCACTGTTTTTTATTGCTATAGAAGACTCTCTGTAGGTAATAACTCTCAATACTGATGCTGCTTCAAGTGGGTGTAATGCTTTTTTTCTGATGTCGAAGAGCTTGAAATGGTGGCCAAATTATTTTTTCCAAGTTTACCAGTAATGAGAAATTTGACCTTCTTTGTTCTTGCAAAACTGGAAGTTACTAATCAATCTAAAAGGAATTAAGCTGCCCTTGGTAACATGAGGCCAGAGCACTGCTGTCAGTTGTGTGTCAGTTGCAGGGAGAACACGAGCAAGGTGGACGGTGTGGAAGGACTGGAAGGGGAGACTGAATGCTGGGCAGGATGTGATGCTGGGCCTTTTAAAATTTAATGTGGATGTGACTTGACACTTGGACCCCTGCTGTTTGCCTGGGCGGAGTGGAGAATGCTGATCTACCCGAGATCCTCTCTATTCCAATGAGATATTTTCTGTCCAAGATGAAATTAGATTTCAGAAAACACTGCTTTCCTTTCACGGCCGTGAGCTGGCTGCTGTGCGCGCCTTCCCGGCCTAGACCAGCCCTCTGAGCAGATGTAGCGGATTAGTCAAGGTTCCCATCTGCTAACGGTCACTGCTGTCTCTGCGTTTCCTGACCAGTGGCAGAGGAGATGGGATCAGCTCTGTGCAGGGTCTGGAAGCAGCCAGAGCTCCGGCAGCCCGGGCCGCCGCTTCCTGGCCGAGCGTGCAAAAACTGGCCTCAGCGGGGCTTGGACTATTGTGACCTTAGAACTGGCAAAGGACACTTCTGTCCAATTTCACAGTTCCACTTGGAAGATGGAGATGAAGGTAAAAAGAAGTTCACTGGCGTTCCCGGAATGTCGTGCACTTTCTTGCTTTTTTAAAAAACTGTCTCTGCCATGGTCAAAGGGCCGTTAAATGGGTTTTGATGTGTTTTTAAGATGGCTTCTGCTTTTGATCTCCCCGTTCATTCAGCAGCAGTAACAAATACTGTTGCGTGTTCCCCCCCCCCTCCCCACCCCGTTTCAACAGAGCCAGGCCCCGCGGTGGATCGTGGAGGCAGAATAAATACAGGCCACAGGCTTGGTCTGAAGGAGTGTCAAGGCTGCAAAGCCAGTACACAGGAAACAGCACACACTGTGAGAAAGTCTAAAAGCAGGGGCGGATATCAACATTTCAGTTAAATAATTATTTGTGTAATTATTTGCTTCATGGCTGTATATCTTCTAGGCCAAATGTCCCTTAAGGAGAGAGACTGAATCTTTATCTTTTTCATTATCATATTCCCAGCACCTGGGACAGGTGCTTAACTATTTTTCCTAACGGAATGATTTCCTAACAAGGATTTAATACTTGGCGTCTTGGCGTGATGTCTCCTGATGACTTGTTTTCCTTAAAAAAAATCACAGTTTTCAACATCCGAGTCAACCACTCATAAGCTGGATGTAAAGTGAGTGCCTATCTTGGTAGATTAACTAGGATTCTTGGTGTTACAATATGTAAGGGCAGCCTACATGTGAGCAGATTAGGTAGCTGTCTTGGTGGGATTTAAGAGATATAGGAAAGCAGCTCTTAAAAAAATTATTTTTCCATTAGATATTAATTCATTTGAGCAGTGAGGGTTTTGAAGTCTTCCAATTTCCCCATTCAAGTGCAGAAACGATCCCTAAGCCCTATTCTCCTAACACTTTTTCAGGCTTTGTTGAAATGGAGGCCCAGGGCTAGCTGTGGGAATAATATAATACTGTGTCTAAGAATAACTGGGCTATGCTGTATTCTGATGGAAATTAGCTCAGACGGAGATCAGAGAAGCAATTTTCAGATTCAAACTTTGGGAGATGCACCTATGGATCACATGCTAAGGAACCTAAAGAATTAGGAATTGACATTTAAAAGCATTTATAATTGATAGTATCAAAGCTCCACACACCACATTATCAGGTTCCACCCTGGCTGGGTAGCTCACTTGGTTAGAGCACTGTCTCGATACGCCAAGGTTTCGGCAAGTTCCAAGTATGCTGTCATTTTTCTCAGTAACTACAGTGTTATCTCCAAGATAACCAAGTTTACGGGAACCAGATCAGGAAGCCAAATCTCAACCCTACATCTCCTGATGCCCAGACCCATTTTCAGTTGCATATTTGTCACATAAGCTGCCAAACATTTTATCTGCACCCAGAAGTGTGCTCCGTGACTTGAGAACCACCAGAATGCTGGACGTTTAATTCTTGAGATTCTTAGATTGAATTCTTTGGAATCATCCCACAACCTTGAACAAAAAGGTGAAAACTGTCCACTTTGATAAATGACAGCAGAAAGAGCCTTCCATTCAATGGGCTATTTGTAAATATAAAACAGTTGCTGGAAAATTATATTAGAGGTAAATTATCTCCTCCATTACAATGTTTCCTTTCCTTTAATGCAATTTAGCTCAAGCAAAAAGAACAGAAAGGCTGGGGGTGGGGGTGACATTCAATGCTTCGGAGGAGTTACTGGAAGCAAGCTGCGGAGTGAGAGAGGTGATTCATAGAAGACCTGGAGCAGGGGCAAGCTGAGGCCTTATGCCCAGGAGGTCTGCGCCAAGGACCCTGGCTGTGCCCACGGGAAATTGAATTCAGAGCTCCTTCTGCATCATAAATCCAGGGCAGCTGGCAGCTTCCCAAGGGAGCTTGATCGAAACTGCAAGGGCATCTGAGGCCACACTGGTCAATGCCTGCAGCGCCCGCAGAGGGTGGGCCCCAGGTGTGTCGGATTGGGACCTCATGATGACGTTCATTTATAAGCCTTTCACTTTAATTTTAAAGTGCACTCATCGCAAGAAAGGAGCGCCTCCATTATAAATCAGAAAGCGGAAAGGCCGGAATCACTCTGAAATTTCTCGGAGCCGGAGGGGAAGGCCTGACTCTGGAAGACGTGCGTGTCTTGATCTTTTTCCTGAGCGCACGTGCGACGAGGACCCCTCCCCGCCGGGTTTTGTGGAGTGGGCATCCCCGTGCACCGATCCCTGGCCGTCGCCAGGTTGCTCCAAGGAGGGGGCCGGGCAGGTGTCCACGTGCGTCTCAACCTCGAGGGTCGCGTCTCAGCCCCGCTGGGCCGGGAACGGCCGGGTCAGGGCGTGGCCGCGCGGTATCGAGTCCCGCCCACCGCGCCCGGGGGCGGAGCCTGTCCGTCACGTGACGGCGGCGGCGAGCGCGAGCGCCCCGCCCGGCGGGAGGAGGCCCGGGCCGCGACCCGGCCCGCGCGCGCTGCTGGAGCCGCCTGGCCGCCAGCGCGCTCTGCACCCGCGGCGCCCCTTGCCAGCGGCCCTTCGCCCGCCGGCCCTGGGCTCGCCGGCAGCGGGAGCGGCCTCAAGATGGACGAAGACGGCGGCGGCGAGGGCGGCGGCGGTGAGTGTCGGAGGTGTGGCTGGCCGGTCTGGCGGCCTGGGGCGGGGCGCGCGCGGGCGCGCGGGGCGGGAGCGAGGGTCGGGGGTCCCAGTCAGTCTGAGGAGACGGGGTCCGGGCAGCTCCGGTGCCGGCTGGCGACCGCCAAGGCCCGCGGGGCCCCGGGACCGAGGCTGGGGTCTGGGGGCCCGGAGCAGGGGCGGGCGGGGTCGTTGCCGAGCCGGCCGGGGCCACCCCGAGTCTCGGGCTGGGTTCGGGGGTCCCTTCCCTGGGCCGGGGCACCTTGAGGGCGACCTTCCCCGTCTCTCGTCACCAAGGGCGTCCACGCCCTCCAGAGCCCAACCTCAGGAGGACCCTCGGCGCCTTTCTCAGGTGGTGGGAAGTGGGGGAACCCACGGCAGATGGGAGGGGAAAGTTTTGAATTGGGGATCCTCCGGATCCAAGAGGGGCGGATGCGGGGAGAGGGTTGGAAATCGTGCCAGTTTCCTTGGCGTTGGGTCCGAAGTGGTCGGTGGGGCCGCTCCAGCGAGCAGGGCGCAGCTGGAGCGCACGCATTTTATGAAATAGGAAACGTGACCGACTTAGCGAAAAATAAGTCAGGAGCTGCCCCCCGGGAGCCGAGACCCCGGGACCGGCTGCCTGCCTGACGCCCAGGTCCCTGTCGCTGGCAGCGTCGCGTTTGTTGTCAATTATTTAGTGGAATGCCCGCGACTGTTGTGTTATGCTGCGAGTTACGCCTTTAAGCCGAAGAACGTGCCGGTGTAGGGAGTGGGGTCGTGGGTTTGGGAAGCAAAAGGGTTAACCCCCCTGATTTTACAGGAAGACCCGAAGTTCAGGATCCCTCTGCTTTGACTAAAGACCTCCTTTTTGCTGACCGACCGAATCGTCAGAACCCTTTGGAACGAGGGAGCGTTTTGAAAAAAGTCTTAATTACAGGCTGCGGGCGCAGCCGCCTGCCTGTGCGTATCAGCAGCCTCGAAGGCTTCTGGATGGAGTGGTTCCTCCGGGCGTCTTCGAGACCCGGAGCGCGGCGCAGGTGGGGCCCATTGCGCCGCGGCCACGAGGCTGGGCGGTGGGCAGCAGCCGCGGCGTTTGGCGAGCTCGTTTGTCACAGCGAGAGCTGGGGCTCGCACGGTGGCACCGAGTGGGTGTGTTGTTTGTGCGAGAAAGTGCGGTGGCGAGGAGCCCAGGGTGGCAAGCCCTCCTACGGCCGGGCGGCCTGTCCGAGGCTGTCGTGGGCTCTGCCAGTGTAGGGCTCCCTGCCTCTCACGATTTGGGGAGCAGAGCCGTTTCTCCTTGTTAGAAAATAAAGATAAACACCTGTGATACAGGGCCTGGCAGAAGTAGCGCCTGCTTGAGTGTGGTGGGTAGGGTAAATAATATGGATGTAATAATCTATAGTTTTAATTTGAACATTTCACCTAAAGTGTCATTGTAGTGTGCTTGAGTGTGATATTGTTATTTTACAGAATTACATGGTTATGATTTTGTAATAAAAGGGAATTATTTGTGCCGGACCCTGTATTTAAGCATTGGACATTTGAGTCAAAGTAGCCAGCTGGCTTGGCAGTTTTTGGGGGGAGGGGTATGTTATGAATGACTTTTAGTTCTATTTATGCTTTTTTGGTGATAAATGACAAACATTCTTAAAAAATTTATTAATTACAATTGGCAGTCAATATTTTACATTAGTTTCAGGTGTACAACATCGTGGTTAGGCAATTATGTAATTTACAAAGTGATCCCCTGATAATTCTAGTCCCCACCTGGCACCATACATCGTTATTACAGTATTACAGACTGTCTTCCCTACTGGCCGTTTTGTTTCAGAGGTGTTTCTGCCTCTTTGAGCATAAAAATGTGGAAGGCTTGAAGGTAAAAGTCTGAAGATTAAAAAAGGAAGCCAGTGTGCCTCAGCAATTTATAGATCTTGAGTATTATAATGAAAGATGATATTAAGTATCAAAAGTGTTAAGGCTTCCCTTTGGGGAGTTAATATCTTTTTAGGGAATAAAATCTTGAAATTCAAAAAAATATTTCATGCTTGAAGATGTGCCATTACACTATAATAGTAGAAAATTGGAAACAGCAGTGCCTGATGGGAGACTGGTGAGGTAAGTTATGGGAAGTTTATTGGATGAATTGTTTTACAACCATTAAAAATAAGCAGTTTTATACATCATGGTCTAAACACTGTCAAAACTGGTGGTACTGTGTTTTATTTTCTTAGTTTTTGTATATTCCAAGTTTCTGGAATGAGGTGTATTACTTTCAAATTTGAACAACAAAAAAAAACTTATAAAAATTTATCCTGCAGTATGATTTATTTTAATATATGATTTAATTCACCTCACTGGAATAGTCAGTAATGAACAGATATTTATTGATTGTCTGCTAAGATGCCAGGCAGCACACCGAGTGCAAGAAAACAATGTTTAACCTTTAACGGTGTGGTTTATTAAGATCTTTCTTCCTTGCATTATGGAAGACACTTAAAAATATGTTTGGCAATCTTGAAATAAGTATATATATGTGTGTGTGTGTATATATATATATATATTTTAAAGATTTTATTTATTTTTAGAGAGGTAAAGAGAGAGAGAAAGGGAGAGAAACAGTAATGTGTGGTTGTCTCTTGTGCACCCCCTTCCTGGGGAGCTGGCCCACAACCCAGGCATGTGCCCTGTCTAAGAATCAGACTGGCGACCCATTGCTTCGCAGTCCGGTGCTCAGTCCACTGAGCTGTGCCAGCCAGGGCAGGATAAGTGTATTTTTTGTATAAGTGAAAATCTTAGAGTTTTGAAATGTCATTATGTAGTGGTTATCGCATAAATTTGGTGTACTTTATATTAAACTCATGATGGCTGGAGGTTTTGAAGTTAACATACCCCTTTACATTTCTTTAGTTATTTGCTACCATTTATATTCCTTTAAAAAAAACAAAACTGCTGTGCTTAAAAAATTCATGTTTTTAAAAATAAAGTTCAGCCCTTGGAAAGACCGTGAAGTTATTTGCCATCCAATTGTAAAACGTAGCTTTTTTTTGGGGGGGGGGTGTATATTTTAGAGTAGGGTACAAAACTCTACATGGGGAAGTCAGTTGCAGCTTGTTTGCAAGAAAGGGTAGATAATCTTTTCAAACAGTTACAGCAGAAGTGAAAGATAATTTAAAAGCTCTTTTTGCTAATGCTTCGGTTATGTTAAGAGACTTGAAAATGATTCCTACTTGCTGTTTTTATGATTTAATGTTCATCCAGGGTATTATTATTTGTTCTTCCAGTGCAAGATAAGGCGAGAGGGGATGGCGATGTGAACGGTTGGAAGGCCGGGCTGAGGAGGAAGTGGGGGGGGGTGAGATTACAAGAGGACATTGTTACTTGGTTGTGCGCGCAGTGAAGTTAAGGTACGGTTCATTCCTCCGGGGCTCCGTTGCCGTTCAGTTTTTGTAAAGCAATTCCTGAGATGTGTCTCTACTTGGCAGGTGACTGGCTAGTTTGGCTCTTTGCCACCGTCTTAATGCTCCGTCTGGGATTCTGTCTGATTGATGTTCCTCAGTGGATCGCCTGGGGCGGATGAGGGGAATAACTTTGTTGGCTTTCCCCTCCTTGCTCCCACCCTACCTCCCCAGCCCCAGTCTGTGTAGATGAGGATGAAGTCCGTGTTTCACGTGAAAAGATGGTCAGCCTCACTCAATAAAACAAATAAAAATTATCGCAAGGTTGGGATCCCGAGTTTCACCTGCCAGGCAAGCGATAACCCCCACGTTTGAAACCATCTGTTGGTGATAGGAATGTAAATTAGTCACAGCTCTTAGGGAGGCAGCTCCAGCCTGTGTCCTGTTGGCTCAGAGCCACTGCTTGCCCGTGCCCTGCGGAGGGACTCTCCCAGCAGACCCGTGGGTCCTCTGGCTTGGGGTAGGTTTGGCCAGTGGGAACCTCCATGGGAGATTGGACGGCAGCAGGAAGGGAGGAACCAAGCTCCCTCTCCTCTCGGCCTGCCTCGGGGTCCCGGCGGGTCTGCTTTTGGCCCCAGCTGGCCAATGCCTGTTGACCCAGCTTCTGAGCTTTGGAAATAGCTCTTCTCTTTGACCCTCCAACTCAGAGGCGGCAGCACATCTCGGTTTGCCATTGCGTGGGCTGTCTTACCATTTCCTGTGTGACCTCTCAGCTTTTCCATCACGCATGCAACCAATTCCTTGCATGAAATTCCCTCCATTTCAGCTCCTTAGACGAATTCTGTTTCCCTGGGTGGATCCCATAGATACAGAGGCACTGGGCAGCAGCTTTTCAAATTACAAGTGTATAAATCTTTTGACCCAGCAATAGCAGTTCTAGGGATTTAACCTGCAGGTGTGTTTGGACCTGGGTGAGATACCATAGGCATGAGGTTACTCACTGCTTTGTAAGAGGAAAAGGTGGAAAATAAGCGAGCGCCCCTCAGCAGGAGACTCGTCGGATAAGCCTCACTGTAGCCAGGTGGTGAATGAAGCTGTGAGGTTGTAGAAAGGACCAGGAGGCCCTTTGTGGATGGATATAGTTAGAAAGACCCCCAGAATATTGGCGAAGTTACAGAAGCAAAGTGAGGGAAAATGTGCCTTGTATGCCACCATTTCCCTTTAAAGGAAGTGCTCGCGTGTGCATGCAAATTCTGGGGGAGGCTAAATGAGGAAGTATGGACAAGGGCAACCTGTTTGGGAGGGAGATGGGAACTGGGCAGGTGGGCAGTGTGGGTACAAAGGAAACTTTCTGCCATATGCCTTTATATATCAGTATTTTTTGAAATTGAGAAAAGTTTAAGTCCGGCTGTACTTTTTCCAAAACAGGCAAACAGTTTCACAGAACAGTAGTATGCTGGTAAGAAAACACCCTTTTTGAGAGAATTTTTATATATTAAAAACAACACAATTAATATAAAATGTAGAAAGTTATAAAATACATTGCCTGTGCATAGGAAATTAATAACCACCATTCTCTTGGATGTTTAACAGGCAGCATGGCAGGCACTCTCAGAGTGCGCTTAGAACGCATTCTTTTCTAGAGTGTTTATTTATTCAGCAAGTATTGATAGCATCCCTGCCAAATGCCAGGTCCTGTGCTTGGCACAAGGGTGAATTGGGAATAAGGCAGGTGACCATCCTGGGTTTGCAGAGCTTGTGTTTAGGTGGGAGACAGACAAAAAAAAAGGAAACCAGTATGTAAAATATTCGCAAATTATGCAAAGTGCGTTGAAGGGAATCTATGGGTGGAGGGGAAGAGCGAGCGAGCGAGGGTGGGTGGGGCTTGGGGGCAGGAGAAGTGTGGGTGCTGCCAGCTGGCCAGGGAAGGCCTCTTGGAGGACAAGCCTTTCAGATGCAGCCGAAAGGGGTGCAGCAGCCCGGGAAGAGGGACAGGCCCTGGGCTGGAAGGAGCAGAGTGTGCCCAGGGGACTGAAATCAGCTTTGCGCGGCATGAACCGTCGCATGAGCTGTGGCATGAGCCGGGAAGGAGCCTGGGGGCGGGGGGAGAGGCCAGCCGGATCCTGTGGTTTCGGTGAGTGAGGGATTCACATTTAGTAAGGAAGGATCTTACACAGGGAAACGACATTCGATTTACCTTTCAGTAATTTTAGCCAATATTTACATACTGCTCTGTGTGTTGGGTTCTGCCCTGTGTGCTTTACACATTTTAACCTGTTTACTCTTCAGAGTAACCCCATTAGGTACTTAATATTATCACTACCTGCAGATGAAAATGGAAAACAGAGGCATAGGGAAGCTAAGTAACTTGCTTCAAATTTTATAGCTAGTAGGCGGTGGAGCTGAGATTTGAACCCATGCATTTGGGCTTCAGAGGCCATATTCTTAACCACTGCACACCCTGCCTTTTTAAGAAGTGTTCTTGGCTACTGAGTGGAAAATGGATTGGAGGAGGGGGACCAGAGGACATGGGGACATCAGTAAGGAAGCTGTTGGCGGCAGTAGTGGGGGGTTCAGGTGAGAGTTATAGACTGTTTATTTCTTGAAACTGCTGTAGCATTTTATTTACCTTGTCCTGTGTTAGACTTTTGTGTGGGTTGTACATTGTTGTTACAGACAATAAGGTGAACTCCTTAGGCTTGTTTCCTTTTACAACCGTGTGAAAGTTTTTCTCGAGCATATCTCTGGAATCGCAGTTCTGGGCCATCGGCTCGCTTTCGGTTTCCCTAGATACTGACAGATTGCTTTCTTCCCGGGAGCAGCCTCAGCGTTCTCATCAACTCTTGGCGTTCCCGAATAAGAAATGTTGCATTGTTTTAATTTGCATTGCTTTACAAATGATGAGATGTATTTTTGGAGACCCAAACGGACCCAACAGCTTGGAGGTTAGAGGTGAAGGAACAGTGGGAATCAAAGGTGACTTCCGGGTTTCTGGCTGTGTGGCTGTGTGGGAGACGCTGCTGCTTAGTGACTGGGAGGCGGGGCTAGGAGGGGATCATTCAGAGGGACCATGTTTTTGTTGTTGTTTGTCAAAAATGTCATTATTTTGTCCTCACCTTTGAAGGATATTTTCACTGGGTGTACAGTTGTAGGTTACCAAAATCATTTTTTGCAGTGCTTTGACATGTCATTTCTTTGCCTTTTGGCTTCCATTGTTCCTGTTGAGAAATCAGTTGTGTGTCTTGTTCTTTTGAAGATATTGTGTCTTTGGCTGCTTTTAAGAGTTTTCTCTTTGCCTTTGGTTTTCAGTGGCATTACTGTGATGTGTCCAGATGTGGTTTTCTTTGAGTCTATCCTGCTTGGGATTGGTGGTGGTCGTTCTTTCTAGTAGTGCCGTGACAAGACTTGACCTGCCATTAGACTTGGAGCATTCTTGGACACTGCCTCTGTTCGTTACTTTGCTGCTCTGGTCATGTTACTTTGGGCATGTTCCTTACCTCCTCTCCTCCTCAGACTCCCTCTTTCTATCACGTTCTGTATGTCTCTCAGTCTCCCGCCTGTCATCTCTCCATTCTTCACTCTGTGTAGTTTCTTCTGACCTACATTCCAGTGTATTAATTCTTTCTTCAACTCTGTCTAATCTGAAATTAAATCTATTGAGCTTTTAATTTCAGTTACTGCCTTTTTCAGTTTTCTTGATTCTTTCTTTAAAATTCTCTCCCGAAAATATGCATATTGATTTTAGAGAGAAGGGAAGAGAGGGAGCAACATAGGGAGAGAATCATTGATGTGAGAGAGAAACATCGATTGGTTGCCTCTTGTATATGCCCCAACTTGGGACTGAACCCTCAACCTCGGCATGTACCCTGACTGGGAATTGAACCCATGACTCTTAAATTTATAGGACAGTGCTTCAACCAACTGAACCACACCGGCCAGGGCGATTCCCTTTTGGTTAGATTCCAACTTTCTGCTGAAAATTTTCACCTTGCCAACCAATTTATTATATTAAGTACAGTTACTGTAAAACCTGTGTCTGATGTTTGCATATCCTATGAGTATATTCTGTTATCCCTTTTACCCTTGGTTTTCAGTCATGTTATTTTGACTCTAGGTCGCCATTAGGCTTTAATTAAATTGTACACAATGTGTGTGAAAAATTGTAGAGAGAATTTGAGACTCTGGCCGTCTTCCTCCAGAGAGGCTTCTGGCAGGCAGTTAATGTAGGGAAATAACACTTTTAAACTGTGAGCATTGGTTTACCCTTCTCCTAGGTTATAGCTCTTTGGTGGTCCTAGCTCAAAGCCAGGGTGTTACTGAGGTTTCTTCCACTTGGCAGCCCTTCAGCTCTTAATCTTTGTCCCCCCAGTCCCTGAGGACTGCCAGAGAGTCTGCCGGCCTCCTCAGATTCTCGCCCACTTGTTCCTTCTTAGCTTCCTGACCTCTCAGCCCCTGCTGTGAATTGGCAAACGTGTCAAGAAGTGGCTCCAGTCATGGGACTTGCCTCTCTGGGGTCCTTCCTTCTCCGTCCCCCCGCGTTGGTAGCTCTCTGATACCTTCAAGCCCTTCTTGCTCATAATTTGCTCAGCTTTTTAAGTTGTTCTTGGCAGGAGGATTGGTCTGCAACCAACTCGCCGGCTTTTGCTAGGAGCGGAATCTCGGGCGTTGTTTCGGTGTTTAAGGTTGGACTTGTTTGTGAGAGCGCCCGTGGAGGCGGCTGCTGCGGTGCGTCCGCCACCTGGAAGGCCAGCCTGGGTAGGAGGTGGACGGTGCCTGGGAAGACTTTAATTCATGGTGACGGGGCGGTGGCATCCTTTCGTGGGGAGAGTTGAGAGACGGGGGACAAACCCAGGACCGAGGACAGCCAGGGAAGGGGGCAGAGGAACGGCAGCCCTCGGGAGTCAGGGCAGCCTGAACGTTCGCTCGGCCTTGCAGCCGCTCAGGGAGGAGGCGTGTCCCGAGAAAAGGGCATGGCCTGGCTGGCCGTGTTGGGTGCCCTCGAGAGGTGGACGCAAATGAGGACAGAAAGTGTCTCTGGATCCGGTGACTTCAAAAGGCCCCAGGAAGGTGAAACATGGAGAGCGAGCCAGCCTGGAGTGGGCTGAGGAGCGGGCAGGGGGCGGGCGTTCCTGGCTGGATGACGAGCCTGTGCTGTGGCCCTGGGACTCGGGGCTGAGAAGGCCAGAGGTGTGGGGACTTGGTGGAGAAAAGGCAGCTAACCGTTTTGCAGTAAATCATTTTCGTAGAGGACCAGTACGTCCTGTCAGGAGGGCTAGTACAGGAATGCTGTTTGCACACACACTCAGTGTAAATACCTTCGGGAGAGAGAGACGAGTTTTAAGAATTTTTTGACAGAGTCTTTAGGAAGCAGGTTTACCAGTTTGTAATCTAGGGTATGGAAACTTTGAAGAAAAATGAAAAAATAGGTCCTATCAAAGTATACTCAGAGTTGCTTAAAATGTAACATTTTGAAGTTGGGGGAAAATAGCAAGTCGTTTAAATGAGAGTAGAAAACTCATGGGTTTCCATCCTGGATTTTGAAGTTAAACTTATATAAGCCTTTTATTGGTAACATCGGTGCCCCAACCGACAGGATAGAACAGGCATGAGATTCTGTAGGGTCTTCTAATTTGGCTGGAGACAATTCTGTAAGCATTAAAAAAAAATAAATCTCTCTCAGCATTATGTAAATATTAGGAAAGACCCACCTGAGTCAATTTAGCTGGCTGAGAGGATTTTGTAATTTACTCTCACAGAACAAAGTTACTGGGGGCCGACTTCTCCGTCAGTCAAGCCCCAGGAGCCCTGTTCAAACGGGCGAAAACGAGTTCCTATCTGAAGCTCTAGGCAGAGCTATTTTTAATTGCTGTCCTCTTTTTGAAAAACTTATTCCTATAATTAACATATAAAAACAGCAGGTTGCTATGAAACTGGACATTTTAATGATGATTGAAAAGTATTTCCCAATATCGAGGTAATTAGCCATTTTTTCCCTCAGTTTTCATCCAGATGTTTGGCAACATGTAGACAGCCTTACTGCAGTTTTCAAATGCACTTTCATGGGAACATGTAATGCTCTCCGTTTGTTTTGGACAACAGCACTTCCTTTCTGTGTGGACAGACACATATGAAACACATGCTCTTGGAGTGGAGTTTGCGGTCCTCTGAGAATTCTCTGAAGGAGGAAATGGGTTGACCTATTTGGTTGCTATGAAGTAAAAACAATCTTGTTTTCATTTTTTAGTGAACATCTGGGTTGCATTTATTATTTTACATTTTGGAGGTTGTTTAAAGCCAAAATTTGATAATGTGAGGATGCATTAAAGCAGTAACGACTTCGCTATTTCTGTAATTGAATTAAGTGCTAGGGTGGCTGATAGATTTTTAAAAATGTTAATTTTTTTCTTTTGTATAAAGTGTAACATTTAAATAACGACCTTTGATTTTAAACCGTAAAGCGGGACCTAAGTATTTGGGTCGGGGTGGGGGGATGAGATTAAGCAGCCACCTTACTTCCTGCTGCCCGTGGCAGAGCAGTTGGTGGTCCTAGTTGCAACTGTGTCGGACTCTGTGTATCAGACACGTTGGTCCCCTACACGAATCCATCCCCCCGCCCTCCTTGTAAAGAACCCTCATTTGTTTAGATGTCTACTTATGCGGAAAGGGACCTTATCCCCACAAGGAGTGAACCCTAAATGGCGTAAGCTGGGCAAGGTTACCCTTCTTTCTTACCACCAAGTGGAGGAGCCGTGTGTCACCCTCGCCTGGCCAGTGAGGGGCGAAGGGCCGTTTCCAGGGTTATTTCTTGGAAAGGTGTCTTCCTTCTTAGAAAAATAAACAAGGGAGAAATGGTTCCTTTTCTCACGAGGGATTGTGTCAGGCCTAGTTGGGTTGCCAGTTTACATTCATAACGTCCCTCAAGCTTGTCCAGCCCCAAGCTCGCAGGCTGAGGATGACCACCTGGGCCCTTGACCCATGTGCTTGAGTTGCTGAATTTCACCCGGGAGCCTCCCTGTCTCCACACTTCCTGTTGTTCGGGACAGTAAATACCTTTGTGTTTACATGGCTGGGTAGAGGCTCACATCTTGCCTGATACTGGCTGTAGCAACAGCAGGTTTCGTTCTTTTTTTTAAAAAAGATTTTATTTATTTATTTTTAGAAAGGAGAAGGGAGGGAGAAAGAGAGGGAGAGAAGCATCAACGTGTGGTTGCCTCTTGCGTGCCCCCTACTGGGGACCTGGCCCTATTCAGGACCCAGGCATGTGCCCTGACTGGGAATCGAACCGGTGACCTTTCGGTTCGCAGGCTGGTGCCCAATCCACTGAGCCACACCATCCGGAGCAGGTTTCATTCTCAAACGCTCACTAAGGGACTGATCACCATAGAGTGCAAAGAGGAAGCCTCTTCCTTGCTCTAAGTATTCGTTAAATAGCGACCGAGGGGTAGGGTGGTGCACAAATGTGGGTCTGCAGTTTTGGGGATGGAAAAACGCATGCAGGTTATGAGTATTACAGTAGCTTTATTCACTGAACAGATTGTGCAGTGGCACAGTGCACTTTACACACACTCGTAGCCTTTGGAAATTGGTAAACAAACCTGAATTGCAGGGGCCTGCGTGGGTCAGCCCCGCTGCTCCCCGAGGTGCTTGGATTCAAACTCATTCTGCCTACCCCTGTGTATTTATCACTTTAAGAACTGAGTTAGGTTATATTTTCTTTCTGAGTTAACACAAATATTGTTTAAAATGCAGCCATTGAAAGTGGCTGACATTGGCCTTTTAATATTCTGTCAGAAGACAGGACTTCCTTTCAGTTTTTAGCAGAGAGGAAATAAAATGATCAAGAATTTTCTTCCCCCAAGCTTCAGTAATTAGATTAAGATTTTTTGAATTGCGACAGAAATGAATCCACTTTTGTCTCTGCTGGCGTGTGGGAAAACTGGACGCTGTCAGTGACTTTCAGATGTGTGGCCCATTCACACGCTGAGGCCGCATCTCCAAGTGCGGGAGGACGGTGACTCCAGGCTGACTCAGTCTCTCACCGCACTCCTGAGAGCATAAAATATCTTGAGAATGAACTGATGCCTTTTGTTGGCTTATGTCAAAAGAATCCTAATACTGGATGAGTGTTCTGAAATGTTGCATTTTCTCGGGAATCACCGTGTCTTCTGTGGATTCCCCAAGGTAATGTTCCTGAAACTTAACTTTGTCATTCAGAGCAGCGGTTAAGCTGTCGACTAGTCAGATGGTTACCATACCGTTTTTATTTTTACAAAAGAAACTCAGATGCCTTCTCCCCTCCGTCCTGTGGTCCTGCTGGCCTCTGCTCAAACCCTGCTCATCAGACCTCGCCCTTCGGCGTCCCCCCCATCGTTGGCCGCAGACAGGGAGAGCAGAGTCCAGGTGTGTGTGTGCCCCACACTTGTTTGGCGCCCTCACACTCCTGCCTCACAGATGCCCAGTCATTTGGCTGGACATGCAGAACATGACTAATTTTTTTTAAATCTGGAAAGAACATAAACAGATATTTCCTCGGGGTTCTGCTGCTATTAGTGCTTAGACATTTGGTTTTGGGATTCAGGCCTCTCTGTTTGTTACCTTCCCCTGCCTCCACACTTTCCCCTCCATCAGAGAGGAGTCCGGGCCCTGCCTCTGCCTGTCTGACCATCTATTATGGTCCTGTCAAGTGTGGTCTGTCCTGCATGTGGAGATGATAAGCACTGTTGCAGAAGTGTTCTGGCTCATTCTGTATTAGAGATTTTATTTCCCTTTTCCATTTTATCTGTGAAGGGTTGAGGCAGGGTAAAGAAAAGGACGTGCGCTCCTGAGAGGAAAACCTGTGTGTCCTGGTGGCTGTGGCGCCCGGAGAGTAGGCGCAGGTCTGCCTGAGTCAGGGATGTGTTGCCAGCTGCTGGCCGTCTCCCTTGGGAGAGAACATCTAGAAGTTTTCTAATCACTTTAGCTTGGTTTTAGCAATCAGGAAACGGTGAGGTTGGTGACTGGGTGTTTTGGGGGCAGATTTGACAGGAGAGCCATTTCCTTAATTAAAGTTGTAAAGTGACCAACAGTCAGGCGTAGTCTGACCTTCCCTGGTTAAAAGGATTAAAAGGCCAAACTTGAGGTGGTGATCCTAATCCGAGCATCTTCCCAAAACCCAGAAAGGGGTTCTTTTAGTATAAGCGGTTAATTTTGTGAGACTGTTCCAGCCCGTTTTATTGAAGCTCCTTTTTCCTGGTGTCTCTAGACATGCCCTCCCGCCCTCCACAGACTGACTACGACCTCCATTCATTCACTGGAATCTGGACTCCGGGTCCTTGCAACCGCGGTGGCCTGTCTCTGTTGTTCTGGGCCGGAGCTTCTCCCTGGCGGGCCTCGTGATGCCAGTGATAACCACGAAGCTGTTCCTTTCCAGACAGTCTTTGTCCTGTGGGGCCGGAAGGGCCCCTACCTCCTGGTGGTCTCTGGGAATAAGGATTTCAGAGCTTTTGCCTGCTTGCTGTGTCAGGGCAGCCGTTGAAGGATATTTCAGCTAATTCCCCCAGATCAGTTCCCCCAGTCAACTCTAACGTTAATGGCTTGTTCGGAGATTTTGTGTCTACTTTCTGTATACTTACTTACGTTTGTTTAAACATCTGAACTGACTCTTATTTGTTGTTGACATATTTTTAAGTAAATACACGCAGCTCTGTGCACTTCCAGCCTTGAGTCATTGTGTAAGCTGCTGAAGCTCCTCATATGTAAAATGAACATTTAAAAAACCCACGTGAAATTACCAAATGAAGAGTTTATCAAAAATCCCAAACAATTAGTGGGCACGTAAAACTGCCACCGCCACGTTAAGCCCCATGTGCACATTTTTGCACTAACCAGAGTTACGTGGAAGGACTGTTGTGCATTTGGGTTTAGGGATAACCGGTGGTCGGCAGTGTGTCTTTTCTCCCCCAACTTTGTATTTTGAAAATTTTCAAATCTACAGAAAAGTGGAAAGAACAGGATAAGAGATACCTATATATCTTTCACCTAAATTCATCATTACTTACATTTTGCCACATTTGCTTTATCTCCAGTACATACTGTGATATTTTTTTAATGAACAATTTGGAAGTAAGTTATGTACATCATGACAGCTCACCCCTAAATATACCATACTTTGCCATGATGGCGCGCACTATTTTTTCCAAATTTTTGAGGGAACAGTAAGGATGCGTGTTATACACGGGCAGCACTAAAATACAGGCACACAGAATACACGGGAGCACATTATAGACACGGCATTATAAACACGGCAGAACACGGCGCCTACATTCCTCTCCTAAGAACGTTGTCTTCCTGAACCGCAGCCGTGACCGTTCCTAGGAAAACTGACGGGGATTCACAGTATCGGTTCACATGTGGTCCTCATTCTGCTTTCTCAAAATGTCCTTCATATCTCCTTTCTCACATAGCTAGTCTCTAATCAGGGTTCACACCTTGTATGTAGTTATGTCTCCTCAGTCTTAAAAAAAAATTTTTTTTTATGGTGACAGTGCCTTTTTTTGAAGAGTCGTCCAGGCTAATTACCTAAATGTGATTTGCATCCCAGAGTCTAGATTTACATGTAAAGACAGGAGAGAGAAGTGCTTTGTTTATTTAATGTCATTTTAAATTTTTATGCATAGGTTAACATCATCTGCTTGACCCAAGGTCAAAGTCACATTCGTTTTTCTTGTTCTTTGGTAAATGTGGATTAGATTGGTAACCAGAAGGAGTCACTAAATGGCTCAGATGTCATTGGGGTACATGTGTGGGGGACCTGGAACAGAGGCACACAGTGGTTTGTTAGTCCTACCCCATATGGAGGCGATTAGTTATCTGGCTTAATGTAGGAAGGATTTCATTTTAATATTTGGCCACGGCTTTATAAAGAAATGAGCTTGAGAATTGGAAAATGCAGGAAGACAAACTACATTTACATAAAACAAAAGAGATGCTTTTGCTGCCAGATCCTTGGATGAAGAACAAACCTTCAATCTCTCAGGAATGAGTCTGTCCTTTTCTTCTCTCACTCAGCACTTTCCCATTGGCCCTAAACATTTTTAAACTTCAGCTGCAGCTGAGCCTCTACAGGATCCAGCTGTAACTTTGTTGTTGTTGCTGGTATATCCGGCGACGGCCATAGCAAACTCATTGTATGAAAATTCAATAAAGGAAAGGGCAGGGCGGGAAAAAAATGACACCCTATAAAAGTATTCAAGAAACAGCAGCAGGATTTGGAGTCTCCCTTTCAGACGCCTGGTTTAGATTCCGCCCCGAAGTACTCATTTTGTTCGTGACCAGCCTCGTGGGCGCTTTGGTTTTTCCCTTCTCATCCTACTGCGTACAGAACCGTGGCACCAGGGGGAATATACGTGAGGCTGATGTATTGTTTTCAGTGGGAAGCAGAAAATAGCAACTGTGAGAACCGAACCCTGCTGATGTCGGACTCGCCTAGATCCGCTCGCGCTCGCATGGAGGTGACCGCGAGCCGTGGACGGGAACCGGGTCCTCTTTCCTCAGGCCCGTTCAGTAGTACTCGCATTCTCGCGTTTGCCAGGGAGCAGACACGAGCAGAACCGGCAGGGCCATCAAACCAAATTTCGGGCTTGCAGCCTGCTTCAACGCATGGCTCTAAAAGCCCTACATCTTCGATCAGCTCTGGGTCACGAGGACCAAGCACACAGCCTCACCCTCTAGCCGAAGATGGAGTGTGTACTTCAAAATAGTTTTTGCAATAAATGTAATTATCACAAGACTAGTGATTTTCACATTCTTGTGCGTCTCGAACATTTTGTTTTCCGTGTTTTCTGCTGAGGAGGTCAGATTTCTCAGATTCCTCTTAATTGCAGCCAGACATCCTGTTTGGGGGCTATTTGAGACCAGTGCTGCCTGTTCTGCAGTAATCCTGCACGTTGTCCTTCTGGGATGGCAGGATTCCTTGAAATCCCACGCTCTATTTTTAGATGATCTCTTTACATTTTTGTACTCCATGGCGTCGGTGATAACTTCATTTATTGTTTGGCCCAAAAACCTTGCTGGATGTCTTAAGACTGTTTAAACTTTGTAGGAAAAATAAGCCAGTACCACTTGAGTGGCTCTCATACGCAAGGACCACCGAACCAAGAGGAAGGGAACTGCGATCTCCCTCTCAGATCACTGCTCTGTGCGTGGCGCCGTGGGCCGTGGCTGGGAGAGTACGCGCCTGTTTGCTACTAGGCTGGTTCAGTCTCCTGGGTTCTCACAAGTTACTATTTTCTGCCTCCCACTGAAGGAGACGTTTTGTAACCCTTCAAAAAACTTCTCCCATGTCTCTTCTACTCTGTCCTGCCCCATTTATACTCAGAGATTTTTTTTTTTTTTTTTTTACTTAAAAGTAGTCTGGTAGCTTCTTAGATTTATACATGATTGGTTTGCTGTTCTGCTTGGTGTTAGAGACCCTCCTGTCTCGAAGGATTGTTTGATTGTGGTTATCACAACAATGAGGGGTTGTGAACCTCGATCTGATTTGGTAATGAGGTACCTATTCTCTTTTTAAAAAATTGAACTGTAATTCATAGAACATAATCGTCACCCCGTGAAAAGTACACAATCTGGTGGTTTTTTACTGTGTTCATGTATTAATAGTTGTGCAACCATCACCAGTAGCTAATTTTAGAACATTCTCATCACCTGGAAGGAAACCCTGTCCTCATTAGCAGTCACTCTCCCAGCCCCTGGCAACCGCTAATCTGCTTTCTATCTCTCTGGATTTGCCTGTGCTGAGCATCTCACATAAATGGGATCACTGACTGTGTGGCCTTTTGTGTCTGGTTCCCTTCCCTGGGCAGGCCTGCGTGTCGCAGCCCGATTCGGCCTCCCAGGTCTGTCCACGCTGCCCCACGATTGCGGAGAAAGCACCGAAAGCCTCCGCTTCTCCTGCTAGTGGAGTCGAGGCTTGGATTGGTCCCAGTGGTTGAGAGAGTTTACTCACCTCTGTCACATGGTTGGCTTTGTGGTTGTGTGCTGTCTTTTTTTGTTGCTGTTAGTAGCTTGAAATAGCACATACTTATTATTTTATGGTTTCCGGGATCAGGTATCCGGGCGTGGATTACCTAGGTCCTCCGCTCAGGGTCCCATGTGTCTGCCTGCTCACCTGCTATTTGCGGTCCTTTCCCGAGCTCACGAGTTGCTGGCAGAATTCTCCCCTTGCAGTTGCGGAGCGGCAGTCACATCTGTCATTGTGGCTGTTGGATGGGAGTCGCTCTCGGTTTCTGGAGGCCGCACCCAGGCCCCAGCCATGACGCCCTCATTCCAGCATGCTTCTTCAAAGCTAGCAGGGCAGTCTCGTGTCTGGCCTTGCCTGTGTGCTGTCTTGAAGGTTTTTAGACTTACCTGTGCTTTCTTCCCACTGGGAAAATCAGAGTTGATTTCCAGCCTCATTTTTCGAAGAAGGACTGGATTGAATCCTTGTTTCACGGTCCCTTCGTTTATAACGTCAGGCACTGTCACATCTGGAGCCGAATCAAGCTGCCTGTACAAAAGTTGACTCTCTCTGAAGACCAGTATGTGGCTTCAAGAAGCCGAATTCCCTGGGGAGCTGGACTGAAATCTGCTCGGAGAGGCACAAAGGCCCCATTTCGGAGGGACTCCCGAGGCTTGGCCAGTGCGGGTCCAGCGTGGAAGCGCAAGACCCAGAGCCCGCCCTCCACTCCGCCTGCGCCCTGGCTGCCGTGGGGAAGCGGGGTGTGGCGAAGCCGGCTGCAGGGAGACCGGAAGGGACCTTTAGTAGAGGAGAGAGTTTCACAAACTTTGGAATAAACAAGAAATTGGACACCTATAAACAGATAAAGCAGAATGAAGACCCAGAGGGAGGGAGGAGGGTCCCTGGCAGCCCCTCCGGGGGCCCCCGCTCCGAGCAGGGGAATTCTAGGTCTGCCGTGAGGCCGCAGTGCCAGAGTCCTCTCTGCCTGTCTTCTTCATGGGTCGGAGGCAGACACCCCAGTGTTTGTAGATTTGCCTTCAGGCAGGGAACTCCTAGCAGCGGTTGGCTTCTCCGCCCGGTGGGACTGGGGGCCCCACGAGTGTGTACTAGCACTGCACGGAACGCTTTCCTCCTCCTGTGTCTCATCCGGGCCCTTCAGCCCACAGGCTGCTTCCCTGACTTTCCAATCCGCAGTGAAGCCTGCCGGCGGGCAGGACCAGAGAGCTGCACGAGCCTTCCTTCCGCTGCAGAGGGCGCTCTGGTGAGAACGGGCGCCGCACCCGCAGTAGGCTCGCCCCAGGACAGCTGCACCTCAGCTCAGACCTGCGCAGACAAGACCCCCCAGAGAGATGAAAACTCACCAGCGTGAGAGAGACAGTTTAATACAGAACTGTCACAGAAATAGTGCTCACCCCAAAAGAAAGAGCGTTCGGAGGGTAGCAGACCACTAAGAACAACCACTGGAGACTTGGAGCCAAGGCGTGACCGGAGTGCTGGCGCTTACGCACCTGGCGGAAATGACCGAGGAAAAAAGGTGAAGAACTGACTCGTGAGCGACAGAGCCCTGGGGCCGACTCGTCTCTGTGTCCTGAGAACCCCGGGGCAGGGTTTGCAGACGTGTGAGGGGATGTGCTCTCGGGCCTACTGATTG